>ML776745.1:801347-855296 GCA_009831015.1 Picea engelmannii | reverse complement strand
ATGGAGAGAGGGGGCAGGGGAGGGGAGAGAGTGAGTGAGAGATAAGAAGAGAGAGGTCAGATAGAGAGAGGAATATAGAGGGAGAGGGAGAGGTGTAGAGAGAGAGAGAGAGTTATTTAGTTTTAATAGGAACACATGCATGTTCCTATTGCTAATAGTGTGTACATGTTTTAGGAATGCGTGTGCATTCCTAAAGTATGTGCACGTTATTTTCATTTCAATTCTTTTTGAGTGGGAATGAAAACTTTAGCATACATGTATGATGACTTGGTTGCCTTTGATTCAGGTTTGGGATGAAAAACCTAGTGGTTCGGTCTGCAATCAGATAAAAACCTCCATTTTTATGAATACCTCTCTATATCTTTGTTTTTGAGGTTATTTTACTATAGGCTACATAAATCATTTTTTGATGATACTATAGACATAAATAGATTTAGCTACACAGATTCCAAATATAAAGTTTTCCTTTTAAAATTAATATTGTTTACTATTTTTATTCTAGTTTTGTCTTCACATATATCAAAATCCTAGAATACATACCTTTTTTTATTTCTACTATAACTTTTTGTTGTCTTAACCATTTATAAAATGTGTTATATGTCGAACTAGAAGAGACTAATATCAACGATCTAAAAAAAATGTATTTTGATAATGTTAAGACCCTGATAGCTTGCACGAACTAGAGGAATTGTAATTTCAAGGATATATTGACTTTAATAATTTAAAAAAATTATAAAATTAATATTATAAATTTTCAAAAACACACCACACTAGAACAATGTGTTCTCTACAATTATACAAGTTTTTGGAATGAAATTTCGTCATTAATGTACTCAACACCTACATGAACGAGGACATATACCTTATATTTTGCTTGAAAAATAACATACCACTGTTAGAAAAAATCACATTTCACATAGTTATTCACAATTTCTATGAATACAAAATATTTATTTAGAAATCTAATTCAATTTCCCACATTTCATATTTTTACACCATATTCAAATTCATTGTAAAAGTAACTTGAATAATCCCTCCAAGTTAACAAATTGTTGTTCTTCCATGTTTTCATTCCCACTAACACATCATGAGAGACCATCATTAGCTTGCACATGCCCTTATGTTTGCAAAAAAAAGTGGAAAAGTAGTTAGTGCTCCCAAAATAGTAACCACACACCGTGATCAATGTACTATTTCATAAAGAGGCATCGTCATGTCGTGAAATTGTAATAACACACCAATGCTCCATGGTTATTGGAGCACTGACACATATTTTAGCAATGTGTTGCATTCTGTAATGCAATAGGAATGGGGCGTCCACAAAGATGCACAACTATTCCATTTTACCTTTGTTCTTTCCTAGGTTGTGTGGTTGGTATGTAGTGCATTGGTGCTTCACGATGCCTAGATAATTGGTATGTCTTTAATAGTGCAGTGATATGCATGGAATTGGTCATGGACGTTCTATACGATGCACCGACATGTTAATTATTAAATGTTTGGCGTGGTGTCATGTTGTACACATCACTGATGCATTTATTATACTAAGACACACGGGTTACAGGGCATCTCATAAGATGCACTACTATGATAAATTGTTAAATATTTGGCACCGTGCGATCTTTCTTACAATATTGGTGCATTCCTTGGACTTCAGGGTACCGACAAGATAACTCTTTTTTCTGGGAATAAAACGATGTGATGCATAAATTTGAACTCACTGGTGTTCTAGTCATCTTGGAGAACCAACATTTTTTTTATAGGTGTTTTGAGTTATACAATGCATAGGTAATGCGACATCCAGAATATGCCCTAGTATAATAAGTTGTTAAATATTTTTCCCATTGATGTTATATTAACAACAATGGTACGTTTTGTGGACCTTGATATACCACTACAATAAATTTTATGTGTTAAAAATTAGGCGGTGTGGTTGGTTAACGGGAACACACAGAGGCTCCATTATTCTTGGAGCACTGATGGGTTTTGCAGTGTGTTGTCTTTTAGGACACATCGATAATGGGGTGTCCCATAAGATACACCTCTATGTTAAATTATTAAATAATCGACCTAGTCTCTTGATGTCGACAACACCAATGTGTTTGGTTAACTTTGGTGCACTACTAGTTTAATTTGTTTTGTTGAAAATCAAGGAATGTGATTTGTTAATGTTAACACATTGATGCTCCATTTTATTCGAGCTTCAATGTTTTTTTTAGAAGTGCATTGTATTGTATAGCACATTGATAATGGGACATATAGAAAGATGCACTGCTATGTTTATTTTTCAAAATTTGACATGATGTCGTTCTATGAATGAAGTTTATGCATATGTTGATATTATACTCATCAAGGAAATGCTTCCTATATATTTAAAATACGCACCTAGGTGGTTCTTCCTGTATA
Source organism: Picea engelmannii (assembly GCA_009831015.1). Taxonomy (NCBI): domain Eukaryota; kingdom Viridiplantae; phylum Streptophyta; class Pinopsida; order Pinales; family Pinaceae; genus Picea; species Picea engelmannii. The sequence goes on along the minus strand of ML776745.1, from coordinate 852,890 downwards.
TTTATAGTATGCATCAACTTCGGGGAGAGCTAAAGTATTCAAGCTCACCACAAGGAACTGAAGAAAAAAAATGGCCAAACTTCAATCCAATTTAAGATTTTAATTTGATGAAACTGAAAATAAGAAGGTAATAAAACATTTACCTAGTCTCTTATGTGCAAAGGAGGCATGGTTCCACTTTAGAGAAGAAATCCAAATTCATAGTATTTTCCAAAATTTGGAAATGATGGAATCTAACAATATAGCTATCGAACTAATTGCAAAGCACTACAAATGGGGTGGTCTTGGAAGAAGAGTGAACATTGGTGCTTGTTTGAGAGTTTGGAAGAACATAATAAAGTGTAATAATGAAAATCTATCTAGAATTTTTTATTTATTTTACCCTATCTAGGTGTGCATGATGAAAATAATATGCACAGGGGCATCGTGTGTAGGAGCACTAGGGTGCTTTGTTTGATGCTTTTATTTTATTTTTAATGAATAATGGTGTGCCTTAATAGTTCAACACTGGGACATTAGTTTTATGTGCGCAATAAGACATATTTACCTTATAGGTGCACCAGTAAAAAAAACTCTGCAAAAACCTCTAACCACCCACCTCCACTATAAACAGTGAAGGGATAAATTGTTCAGAGAGGTTTCGTAATAACCTTCGCTACAAGGTGTTCTCGAATGGGGGCTCAATGATTCACTCAACAATATCTTGTTACAACAATACTCATCCTTTTCTTCTTGTCCAAAAGACCCATTGAGAATGAAGGTGATGGAATAAATAGGGAGAGTTGGGGGGGGGGGGTGTAAAGGGAAGGCCATTCGTGATGACCCTTCATTTTCCCTTCCTTAGCCTTCTCTCCTATTCTATTTTCTTTTCATTTAGTTCTTTTTTTCTTTTTTTCACTCACGTTCTCATGTTTTCCTATTGAACTTTTTCATTTACACTGCTTTAAAATGTTTTCCAACCTTCATGAATTGTTGAATTGTCTGTTATAGTTACCAAGTTAGTTAGGATCCATTTTGAATCACATCGAATCATAGCTTTTAAAACATCTCAACAATACTTGAACACTTAACCAATATTTCAATACTTAGCCAACACAAGAACAATAACATCCAACAATTGTGAAGATTCCGCATCACACATATATAAGTGGCACCTTATGTAGGTGCCTTAACTTTATTATATGAAGAATGTCATAGATATACAACAAGGGAGTCATTGTATCTTTCTTACAACTTTATTACATGTGTACAATGAATTTAACTTGACAACGCCACCTTTATCCTACTTCCCAACAGACTTATACAATCCAGTCACTAAAGAAACCATAGGCTTGCCTCCTATCGTTCATGGCTTCTTCTTTTTCGCACTTAGTCAATGCAATTTTCCCTATTGTGCTCAACCATGGACTTAGCACAATCATAAACCTCCTTTACACTCATTGTGAATAAGCAATAACTTTTTTCCTTAGCACTTTTGAGACAATCTCCTTTTATATGAGACTTTCCTTACACTTACAAGGCCCTTCACTCTAAGGTGGACCGAAGAAAATCCATTAACCTACTTCCTTTTGTGACTTTGTTGTTGACCATTTGCATGCAACAAGTGTTCCCAAGTGTGCCCAAGTGGGCCTAAGTCTATCCAAGTCCGTCCAACTGCACCCAAGTGCATCCAAATGTGCTCAAAAAAGGTGTGCCCATAATATGTGTTCACAATGAGTGTGTCCCATGATTTTTTTCTACGAATGATTGTACTCGAAAGCACCTCTGCCATCCATCGCAAGTCGTAGGTGTGGTTGCCCAACTCCTTGGATCCGTATGTAGTCAAAGCACCCAAGCTAGTAAATCTCTCTATGCCAACTTTTTCTTTCATACATCATGCTTGCAGATTGGATGGGTTCATCTATAATAACCCCCACTTTTCCTTTGCTCACAAAGCCTTCCCTTTCAATCTTCTCTTGGTGCGTCTAACTAGTGCGATTTTTCAAAGTCTATGGTGCGTCCAATCTTAACAAAGGTGCTTGGCATGTCTAAGGTACACCTTCACATTGTGCAAGGGTGCTCAAAATTAATTCTACTAATCATCAACCTCCTATCATGTCCATCCAAACCGTTAATGACCACTAATCTGATCATTCAATGGAGGCACCCAAAACTATTCAAGATTAATTCCAAGGCCTTACAATGTCTCTTTTAAACATTACATTGAGCTCCAATGTCATGATGTGAGAGGAAATATAATTCTTCACTATATGAGATTGCACATATATCATATTCGATATTATTTCATCTTGTTAATGTTATTGTAAGCTTGGAAGTATAAATGGTTAGGCTGAAGGGAGTAGGGTGTTTAGTTTATCAATATGAGATTTAATTTAAACTTGTGAATATTTTTGTGAAGTCATCAATATATAAAACAAAACAAAAAATATCGATATTTAAAATAAATTTAAAGAAAAAAGCATGAATGATGTTAATTAGCAATAGGTATGGTTTTGGAGTATGATTTAGTCTTTCTCAACCTCAGGAAACATGTTAACCATCCAAAACCCACAAGTATATGGAAAAAATATGGTCTTCTCCTTTATAGACCACCAATATGTTATTTCAGGTGGCTTGATAATAGCACGATGAGTTAGCCTCTCATGAATTAGCCTACATTCATGGATAACAACCAATAACCCACCATGATTAACCAATTTAAGATAAGTTTTTCCTTTGTGATTGTGATTGGATAAAAAACTAGCAATGAGTAATTATATTGGCTTGTGTGGACTGAGTTTCTGCACCTCTACTTACAATTGGAATGTTCCGTACCATAGCTGCATGTATCACCTTGAGGTCGTCGATTTAAAAAAAAAAAATCACAGACGGTGATTGTTTTGGATGAGTCTGACATCTGTCACATTGCCCGCAACGCATACGCAAATAAACCCTTTGTTTTTAAACCCTTTGTTTTAACGTACTTGCGCAGACTGATTGCAGATCGCTTTCTCGCTGACGCTGCGTTACCTGTTTCCATCCCCACAACGACTGTAGATTTGTTATTAAAATGTGTCTGGACGAGATATGGGTCAGCACGAAATCGACGAGGATTCCATGACTGGCGCCTGAGATCCCCGGTCAACTAACAAGTATTTTACAGGAGAAAAGATGAACTACAACCATCCATCATCTTTGTCACCAACCAAATCAGGACCGGAGATCAAGAATGCCTCATATCTTATTACAATTTCCCCCAGAAATCCTTCGATTCTCCATTACATGACTAAGGGAAGCGAACCGCAGAATCGATTATCCAGAGGGCCCAAAATTCAATGTTACCCAATCTTGGAAATTTTAGTACAGCGTATAGCATAGTGCTGTCGTTCGGAATTGCGATTCTAATAATCATCATCTTATTACTTACAAATCGCTTCGTACGCTGTCGCTACGGAGTTCCGTTACTCGATCCATCAAGCTGGGCTAACGATCGCGACATCGCCCTTCATATCACCCATTTGAACCACGACGGCGTTGCAATTGGGATCGATGAGGAGACCTTGGATTCATTCCCCAAGATGTTATATTCCCAGAAAGTCTGCGAGCCGTTCAAATCTGCAGAAGGAAAAGAATTAAATGAAGCGGAGGATAAGAAATGTTGCTCGATTTGCCTGAGCGATTACAAGGACTCGGAGGTTGTGAGGGTTATCCCTGATTGCGGCCACAGGTTCCACATGAATTGCATCGACGAATGGCTTCGCCTGCACGCAACATGCCCCATCTGCCGAACTTCTCTTCTTCCTTCACTGCGATCCACTCCTCTCGCACAAGAGGCCCCTCCAACTATTATTCTGACAGTATTCGATCATGATTCCATCCTCCCTTTTCCAGGATGAGGCTGAGGTTGTACTCTAACATACCCTAAAACTCTGTTCTTTCACAAAAAAAATTCTGTATACCAACCTTTGTTCCATGTTATATAGATATCTGGTAATCCATCACACAAAACCCATGATTTTTATGACCTCAGATGGAGATACTGTAATTTTTTTCCAGAAAGTTTAAATTTGTGCAAGTTTTTTAATCTCAAAATTGTTATTTCAGATATCTTAGGTTTTTTCTAATGGTAAATCGCTTGGTCCTTGCATGTTCTTTGAACGGGCAAGTTAGAAAAAACGTTTTTCTTATTCCGTTCAAGGGATTTCTCAAATTCAGAGCATAAGACAAATTATGCATCCTTGTGGAGTATCTATAGGAGAAGAAAGGCCTGTGAAACAAAATGAGAGAAAGGGAAATGGAAAATCTAAGGTCTCTTTGCTAATTCTGCAGCTGGACTGGACCGAACGGATTTAATCGAGCCAGAGATACCGCAGTAATTCAATATGTTCATCTATCCAATTTATTTTGATTTGGCTCATGTCTTATAAGGCATAGGTTGGTAAGAAATTTTTATACTTTTTTAGAAAATAAGAAAACCATTTTCATCATATCTTATTTAGTGACTCTTATTATGCTGAAAGGCTTACACCTATCCGTTTATATGTTTACTTTTTTACATTTATCTAATTGTATTTAAAAATTACTGTATTCACTAACTTATTGCCACGTCTACCTGATTAAAAAATATTAAAGTGATCACGTTTCTGTGCTGACATCACCAAGATCACCAGGAATTGCCACTCGGAAGTTTAACAGCAAGTTAATGGTTGTGCTAGTACATAAAACAAATGGCCTAAAAAGTCATTGCAATTCGTTTAAAATGTGTTTAATATTTATTTTTCATTCTCTATTACGTATTAGATTAGTTACAAATTCCAAGTCAATCCAACTTAATTACTGGACACATTTACAGAATGTCATAAATTTACTTGTAAATGCTTTATTTATTTATTTAAATGGTGCCTTTGAGCTTTAGACTCTTGTCTTTCATTTTGGGACTTTAATTGGGCTTCTTGATTTCACCTTTTCTTTTAGATCGCTATGAGTTCTGTGCTGTGACTAAGTCACACAAAACATAATAAATTTTAAATGTGCAAATAACAAAGTATCTTCCTCCTACCAAATGCTATAAAAACGTGACAAGATAAATGGCTGGATGATCAAAGGCATCAAGTTAGGTCACGTCCTCACTCAGTAGAACAAATACAATGCTTCTACAAGGGCTCCCCTTCAACACAAAGATAGATCGATCCTAATAGATCTGCACTTAGTCTTAGTCCTAGTAGATCCATCTTAGACAACAAATTCTTGTTATGTGCATACATCTATAGAAACGACAGATTTTGTTTTAAGGACAATAAGCTAATTACATCTTTAACTAATCGATCTACAAGTATAGGAGTTGGTAAGTTATACTAATCTTCGTAACTTATTTGTAACTATATTTTGTAACCATACGTTCATACTAATATACAACACAGATCAACGTGTTATGTGTGTTGCCACAATTTTTCTCTGCATGTACTCTTACATGGTAGGGTCTGGGCCTCACTCCATCATTGAAGGGCCCATGACTCGAGGATATGGAAGGTTGTGAGGGTAGTGCTGGTAGTGTGCTATAGTATCAACAGTGAACGAGTAGAATCATTCGCTCATGCAAAGGAAGAGAAATCAGGGTTTCGTGCTCGAGGTAGTCGCTTGTCTGTGTAGAGGAAGAGAAGTCCGTGTGAAGTAAAGACGCCATAAGAAAGAAGAGTCTAGGAGTTGCAGGCCATGTAAAGAGCTTGTGCATAATTTACAAAAGAAACAAGAAACAAAAGCAGAGATCTGTCACTTGACGATTATAGAAATGATAGACCTTTTGATGAGCAAGATATCGTTGAAGCAGATGCTCAATGCAATAATTTGGGCTATTCCGATGATGGTCTTGGTCCTATTCCTATTGGAGGCCGAGGACGAGGGTGAGGAGGAAAATATGCGTGTTATAATTGTGGTCAAGAAGGTCACATTGCCATATAATGCAAAGAAGGTTATGGATAATTTTAAGGATGAAAATTAATATTAAAATGTATAAATCCCGACTAATCTTACTAGACCTTAGTATGCAAAATGTAAAATGTTTAGCTATACTTTTTTAAAAATATTTGAATTTCTAAGGATTTTATATAGTTTCTATAAAATTTTGGCGATTTTTAAAGTAAAGTAAATTTATTATATCGAATTTGGGCGAATTGTTTTTAGAAAAAATGGAAATTGATGAATTTTTTTTGGTGAAAAACCATGGAAAATTAACACATTTACAAAATTTATCCCCTAAAATCATCTATGGAGAAGGTGACTCGACGAATAGATGTTACACATGTGGACGATTTGGTCATATCAAAAGTGAATGTTGTGGCCATAGATCCAGATAAAACTATGCAAAACATTGAGCATGATATTCTATGTTATAATATATTTTGATGTGGACAAAAAATTATATCTGTTATGTAACCAGAGGAAAACATGGTCGAACATAACAGAGCAAAAAGATGCATGAAAATTCATAGTTTTGTGTTGATTGGTGTTATTGCTATGACAAATGAGGTGTTTGTATATGGTGGATTAGGATAATGGGTGTTCCCTTTTCAAATAACTTCTTTATTAATCATAAATATATTTTTCATTTAAGTAAGAAAAATGTATTCATAAAGAAATTAAAAAAAAAGGTGTTATTATAATTTTTTTAGATATGTATAAAGCCTAGAAAAGGACAATAGAGAAGGCTCGCTCAAAGGGATCGTGGACATGAAACAATTGCATGAAGAAATAAGAACCACAGTGAATGATTAGAGCATTAGGAAGAAATAGGCAGTTTAATATCCATGTGAGAGATTTCAAGATGGCAGCTCATGCACAACAAATGTTGATTACCTCGAATGATCATTCATCGGCCACCAGACGATTATGTCTGCAAAATCCATTCCGTGGAGTGGCATATGGAAATTTTTGTGGGAACTACTATTGAGGATGCTTGAATGTAGCAGAGAAGAAAAAGTTGCAGAATATAAAATATTCATAGTTTTGTAACACCATTGAGTCTGCAAAGGAAGTGTACTAGTATTGCAGAAAAGAAAAAGAAAATCGCTAAGGCCAAGAATGAGGTCATTGAATATCAAAAGCTCCTTGCTTCAATGTTGAAGGAGCGACATGATCGCATGACTGAGAGTTTGGAAATGAAGAAAGCATCCCATGTTTCAACTGGATCAAAACCATCAACATTATCAAGCATAACATATTATCAAGCATAGCATATTGTAAGAACTCTACCTAAATTTATATGTATAATAAATGGGTGAATGCCCATGACACATGGGAAAATGTGAAGGCTATTTTATCAATAACATACTATGCATACATAAGTTTTTGGCAAATCTTTCACCAAATTATAGAATCTTGTAAAATTTAGACAAATTTTTCACGAAATTATAAAATCTTGTGAAATTGTGGCAAATTTTCACATAATTATAAAACATTTTAAAAGTATTGGTGAATCTTTTAAAAGTCTATTAATTTAAATAAATTCAAATCAATGTTCGATCTTGAGAGTATTCCAAGAAAATATGGTACAAAACAGAGCACTTATGTCACATGTGCTCAGATGTGCTCACCTACACAATGTAGTTAAGAGGGCATTTTGGAGACTAAATATGTATCCCAAGCACTAAAAATATCTATGCTTATATCACTAAATATATACATCTCTTATATTTACTTATGCTTTCCCTCTATGCAATTGACCAGATCCACAATGTTCTAGACTTGTTTATAGAATTTAGTTGAGAAGCCATCAAGAATTAGAGCATTGTCAGGATTCATGTCCCACATAACTTTGTTAATCTACTCAAGTGAGACATTGTTGGGTGCTAAAATTGCCCCTTTTTCAATGCCATTTTTATCTCATTCTCTTGTATTAATTCATCCCTATTGTTTACATTTCCTATGAGAACATAAATCTTAGAGTAGGTACAATTCATTATTCATTCAACATTGTGTTATGTTAAAACTTAATTCATAGTTTACTTGTAAACTAGGATGATGTTTCCTTAGTCCTAATTTGGGTAATTACATAGTCATATGTGAAAACCACGAAGATGTACACATACAAAAATATGTTGGTGCTGAAACATTGTGATGAAACATCTAGATCAAGTTGAAACACGCCCCACACACGAAGATGACTATGTAGAATTAATAAGAATGAATGCATATATGTTGGTGTTGAAACATCGTGATGAAACACCTCGCTGAAACACGCTGCATGTGTGAAGAAGACTATGTAGAATTAATAAGAATTTTCAATGAATGCAGATATGTTGGTGTTGAAACATCATGCTGAAACATGCACGAAGAAGACTATGTTAATTTGCTCAAGTGAGACATTGTTGGGTGCTAAAATTGCCCCTGTTTCCTTATCATTTCCATGCCATTTTCCTCTCATTCTCTTGTATTAATTCATCCCTATTGTTTACATTTCCTATGAGAACATCAATCATGGAGACAGTACAATTCATTATTCATTCAACATTGTGTTATGTTAAAACTTAATTCATAGTTAACTTGTAAACTAGGATGATGTTTGCTTAGTCCTAATTTGGGTAATTACACAATCATACGTTTAAACCACAGAGATGTACATATCTGAAGATATGTTGGTGTTGAAAAACCGTGTTGAATCTGCAAAGGAAGTGTGCTAGTAATGTAGAAAAGAAAAAGAGAATTTCTAAGGCCAAGAGCAAGGTCATTGAATATCAAAAGCTCATTGCTTCAATGTCGAAGGAGCGACATGATAGCATGAATGAGAGTTTGGAAATGAAGAAAGCATCCCATGTTTCAACTGGATCAAAACCATCAAAATTATCAAGCATATTTGTGTTTGTAGTCAAATGTTGTTTTACCATAACTTATTGGGATCGATCTATTGTATTCAGCGAAAATTTTAAGGATGCCCCCTAAATTTATCTGTATAATAAATGGGTGAATCCCCATGACACATGGGAAAGTGTGAAGACTATTTTATCAATAAAATAATATGCATATATAATTTTTTGGTGAATCTTTCACCAAATTATAGAATCTTATAAAATTTGGGCGAATTTTTCACGAAATACTAAAATCTGGTGAAATTGTGGTGAATTTTCACATATAAAACATTTTAAAATTCTATTAATTTAAATAAATTCGAATCAATGTTTGATCTTGGGAGTATTCCAAGCAAATATGGTGCAAAATAAAGCACTTATGTCACATGTTCTCACATGTGCTCACTTACACAATGTAGTGAGTAGGACATTTTGGAGACTAAATATGTATGCCAAGAACTAAAAATATCTATGCTTATATCACTAAATATATACATCTCTTATCTTTCCTTATGCTTTCCCTCGATGCTATTGAATAGATCCACAATTTCTAGGCTTGTTTATAGAATTTAGTTGAGAATCCATCAAGGATTAGAGCATTGTCAGGATTGATATGCCACGTAACTTTGTTAATATATTCAAGTGAGACATTGTTGGGTGCTAAAATTTCCCATTTTTCAATGCCATTTTCATCCCATTCTCTTGTATTAATTCATACCTATTGTTTACATTTCCTATAAGAACATCAATCTTGGAGTAGGTATAATTCATTATTCATTCAACATTGTGTTATGTTAAAACTCAATTCATAGTTTACTTGTAAACTAGGATGATGTTTCTTTAGTCCTAATTTGTGTAATTACACAATCATACGTGTAAACCACGAAGATGTACGTATATGAAAATATGTTGGTGCTGAAACACTATGATGAAACACCTGGTTGAAACACGTTGAATGCATGAAGAATACTATGTGTAATTAATAATAATGTTCAATGAATGCAGATATGCTGGTGCTGAAACATCATGATGAAACACGCACGAAGAATACTATGCTAATCTACTCAAGTGAGACATTGTTGGATGCTAAAATTGTTCATTTTTCCTTATCATTTCCATGCCATTTTCATCTCATTATCTTGTATCAATCCATCCCTATTATTCACATTTCCTATGAGAACATCAATCCTGGAGCTGGTGTTAGCACTCCGTAAATCTGTTCGACTGATAAACAAATGACTAAGGTAAATTTTTCAACCAACTTTGAGACCCGAAACTAACCTTTCGAATCTGGAGAGGGCTCTCTGGGAAATGGAATGGTCTCCATGCAGGATATGACTTTGGAAACAATGGCTAGATTTAAACACCTTTGATAAAATGGGTTCTGGTTATATTGGCGCAAGAAAGTAAAACTTGGGATATGGAGTCGATTTGAGGAAATGACAGAGACAAATGACTCAGTGACCGAACTTGAGAGGATAAGGCTAGGTGAGAAATAATATTCAGTTTAAAATTGTAGTGTGTGGCGAGAGAAATTACAAGAAGTAACTCAGGAGCACCGCTCTGGGAAAATTCAGAGTTAGCTTTGGAGGAAAACATTTTGTCTAAGTGGAATGAACAAGGGGTGTTGTACAGTGAATCCGCAGGTTTGAAAATTCATTCCGAAATAGACAGTAAAAGATATGAAATAAAGATAATAGGAAGAACATAGGCAAAGAAAGAGGCACAATACATCCAACTATTACAACTAGAATATTTTCATCAAGTCACCAGACCTTTGCATTAAGTTTCAGTCAAAAAACTCAAATTAAATACAATAGTTGTCATCTACCAATTTTGCCAGCCAACCCTGTTTACATGAAAATGATCCCCATATATAGAAATCGAATGTCTCCCCTGGCTACTAGGGTCAAACTAATCCCTCCTAAAATCATGGATCTGTTTTCTTTGAAAGAGAATAATAACTTCAACGGATTCACTGAAAATATAAAACCCGACTTTGCCAAATCATAATCGTAACCGAAATATTCTTTTAAGTCATTGATCATGATCAAAATTAGACCATATTCTTGTTATTAGTCATCATGTTAATTTCTAGACACTCTATCACCCCTACACAACAAATCTACTACGCAACAATAACCTACAACGAAAACGCAGTAGAATGCGCAACAAACTGGGAAAATAGGAGTTAAATATGACATCGTATTTCACTAATAAAAAACTATTTTTAGAAACTGAGAGAGGTTTTTGTATTTAATATTGTTATAAAGAAAAAAATCTCTCGTTTTCTTTAAACACATCTCCATCTGGCTGTAATAGATGTCACAAAAACATGTCTAGGATAGGAAATCATGAAAGCTGAAAAATAGGGCGCAAAGATTCCTTTGAATCTCCCAATCCATGGCACATTTTTAAAATATGAGAGAGATTTTTATTATTTGGTTTTTCCTCGACAAAAACCTCTCGGGGATTTTCAAACTTCCTCTCGAGTTAGTCACAAATTGATCTTGAAGTTGACCACTAAACCAGTCATTTTAGCAGTGCGACCTGTAGCCTATGCGTAGGAAAATCCACTGCACGATGACATCCTCTTCATGACACCATCCTATGCACAACAGAATCCACTGCACGACAACATCCTATGCATGACAGAATCCACTGCGTGACAACATCCTATGCACGACAACATCCACTGCGCGGCGAAATCCACTGCACGATGAAAACAACTGCGCGGAAACATTTTATGCGTGACGGCTCACTAGGCGACGAAATCCTCCGCGAGATGAAAATCCATTGTGCGATAGAATCCTTTTCATGGTAAAGTGCTCTGCGCAGCACGTAGAAAATTTTGCAACACACAGTTGCAAATGGAAATGGAAATAATAAATGAAAACCTTCCTTCTGAAACTGACCCTTGGAAATGTTAGATGATGCCAGGCATAAAAAAAATGTGGGTGCTAACATGCATGAATTTGAAAAATTGTTGGCAAGCCTCTAACCTTAGCCATGAAAATCATGGTTCTAACAACTAGCTCCAACGGGGATGCTATCCTCCGTGTGAGGTAGAAAAGAATAGTAGACTAGGTGTCAATCCATTGGGCTTCTCCCAAACTCAACTTTCCAACTGTAACCTGTAACCTTCATCCGTTGAAAACCCAATACTGTATGTGCTCCAAACTGAAATCTGAAATTAAGATGAAAATGAAAACTGCAGATTGCTAAAATAAATGTTCATAGTATCGAGCTTATTCACACTCCTACCTACACTATCTGCTGAAAAAAATGTCAATCAAGTTAAATCGAAATGCCAATGAACCCATGCAAGCAATTTATCCACTTTTTGATTTCTTTTCACATGCTTGTTCCAAAGCCTGTTTACTGATAAGTCATCCAAAAATTTATCTATAAATTCAAATCTCAAAAAATAAAAAACATTGAGACTGTTTGCCGCCTCCAACAAAACTACAAATGGATCCTCCATAACATACATAAAACAACAATCATGTTTCACCCCTTCCACGACATCCTTGTTTTCATGTAATTCAACTTGTTGATTACCACAAAAGGTTGAAAAATATGTTGAGATCGTTGGAAATAAAAATATCTTGAATCAGAAGACAGTGTTGGCTGAAATGAAACCCCTAGTTGAAAGAAATCCATATCTAACACTGATGTTGATTGACAATCATATTTATTTCCAAGCTGGTAGTTGATCACAGGCTGCAAATTTGAACTGAAATGACATTCCGTGTAATAAAAAACAGGCTCGTTAAAAGTATGAGAAGGTTGTTGGTCCTCTTCACTGATAACAATTTTCTCATGTAAAACAATGTTACTGTGAATGCAGTCAGACTTCATTGCTTCCTCTATTATTTGATTGTTTGCTTTCAACAATTCAAAGGAAGAAAAACATAATGGAAGACAACTTTCATTGGCAAGTCCATTGCTTTCTTCATATTCAACATCATGCCTAGAGGATTTCTGATTTGAAACATTATAAATATTTTGCTTCAACAATTTGAAAGATGCAAAACACTATGGCAAAGTTCTTTCCTCTAATTCAAAACTTTCTTCATTTTATTCACTATTTTCATATGCACATTTGTCAATTTCTTTGGGTCACTGAAAAGAATCATTTTCAGACTCGAAAAGTGCAACTGCTTGTCCTGAAGAGTCAAAATCATAAGAATCATTGTACCCATCATACCTGGGTTCACCAAAAACCTCTGTAATGCCATCAAACATGAAAATTGAGGCAGTGACTTGTTATTTTGCAAGTTGACCTACAAATTCACTTTCATGGTCGTCTACAAATGTATACATAAAACAGACAGTTTCTAGCTCATGATGGCATGGATCTAAATTTAAACCAATATCAAAGAAATTTGGGAGAGTAGCATGTCTTCAAACTGATCATCATTCTTTGCAAACGCATCCTCATGACATCCTTCAAGGAAACTTACAACACGATCAGACTTTTACATATTATGCACAGTCTTTGGCTCCTCATCTTTCAATTTCTCATCCAAAATCTGATTTTGCAACTACTTACATGCTTGAATATTTTCTTCAACTTCCCGATCATTGTTGAACATCTGCTGCAAAGACATAGACTTCCTCTCCATCAAAAGAAAAGATAAGTTTGGTTGAAAGGTTGTTACTTAATGGAGCATGGAAGCAACTTCAGGAGGTTGGATGTGATATCCCCAAAAATAAAATATTTTTGGAAATTTAAATTTGCTAGAAATTTATTTCCATTTTTAGTAAATTTGAATTTGGAATTTTTTTTCCATTTATGGCAATTGTGAAGTTCAAATTTGATATTTGTAATTAAGTATTATGACTGTTGGGCAGAGATCTGATTGGACTCAAATAACTATTTGATTATGACACTTGTATAAAAGCAGAATATTTATTTTAACTGCAGGAGGACAAATGGAACAACCATGTTAAAATCAACTGACCATGACTCCATGAGTGGGGAACATGTTGGAACTACCTCTGGGATGATTATTACAAGTGACAAATCAGAGATTTGTCCATTGGCATCCCCTGAAAATTAGGGACCTAGAAAGTTGCACAAATCCCCCAAGGGAGGGAAAAAGACCTGGGCAAAATTGATAAATAGCATATGTGAGGAGGTAGGACGCTGCCAAGGATGCTAAGAAAAAGGATTTTGAATTCTCTTGTTGTTATGAACACTACGGATTGAGTGTGAGGCAAGGGGAGTTTTCTGAAATGGTAAGACATTTGCGAAGGAAGAGGTTCCAAGTTTTCCCTCATGGATTCATGGTCAGGCTAGGGGGTGAATCGGACAAGTGATTTGACTATCCTGTTCTACGGTTGGGAGGAACATGGTTGTTCCTTTTGTCTTCTCACGATCTGGTTCATATAGGTGCTCTACTTCTTCTCTGTCTGAATGATTTTATATCTGATGCATTGCATTTGTTAAATCAGAACTGTAACGATTTCTATTTTCTGTTCGAATGTTCCATCCGATGTCATGTATTTATTAAATCCGAACTGAAATAATTTCCATTGTCTAGTGAATGATTCAATCATGGATGTAATGCATCTACTAATTTTGATAGATAATAATGCATAGGAGAAATCAGTTTGAATTCATGAAACCTAAAGACTGACAAAGAATATAGGGAAAATCTAATCTCGAATGACCCGTTTCTGAACGAATGATAGAATTGGGCCGTTTATTTTTGTATGATAGTTGAAAGGGTTATGCATGGATAAATTCTGGAAGAAAATTTCCTCTAAATTAGATCCACTGCTAGTTCCTTTCCTTATTTGTCCTCTGAGTCAAATAAATGCTGAGATTTGCATGTTAGGAGTGGAGGTTATGATGTATTTTCAATTAAGCTAATTGTATGAATAATGTCGGGACAACTTTCTAAGTTTTGAAAACTATATTGCTTTTCCTATTCATTAAACAGACTGTGTAGAAAACAAATTTGTAGCTGAGGTAGGAAGATCGACTACTATACCAGTTTCCCTTACAATTCATGAACCTAACCCGTATAAAGGTATTTCGAACAACAGAATACAGAAACAAAAAATTATACTATATAAATTGCAATGATAGATCTATTAGATGAACTACTTTAACAGTAAAGGAATCTCGAGTGCACCTTTCTTATTTCAGAATTTTTCCTTTGCCCAAGGCTGTACAACTACGGCTATTCATATTTAGACTTCCCTGTTTTAATGATGTTGTAGAAAGAAAATGAAAACAAGAAGTACGAATTCGCGAAATCCTGAACCCCAAAATCCTGAAGTGTTGGTCCCACTTCTTTTCATTTTCAGAATTTGGGAGTTGTTGTGTGCTCATGTTTGGCTTTTGAAGTCGCAAAATCCCGAACCCTGAAACCCCGAAGTGTTGGTCCCACTTTCTTTTTACTTTTGGAATTCGGGAGTTGCTGTGTGCTGATGTTTGGCTTTTGAAGTCGTGAAATCCCGAACCCCGAAACCCCGAAGTGTTGGTCCCACATTCGTTACACTTTCGGAATTCGGGAGTTGTGGTGTGTTGATGTTTCGTATTTGGAATAGCTAATCCCCGAACCCCGAAACCCCGAAGTGTTGATCACACTTTCTTTTCACTTTTCAAAATTCGAGAGTTGTGGTGTGTCGATGTTTGGCATTCGAAATCGTGAAATCCCGAACCCTGAAATCCCAAAGTGATAGTCCCCACCTTCCTTTCATCTTTTCGCAATTCGAGAGTTGTTGTGTGATGATGTTCAGCATTAGTAATCGCTGAAACCCGATTGACCTCTGTTTTTCCACAAAACTGTAGTAAGATGGTAGGAATTTTTTTTATAGGAACAACTGTATTATTATAAGGAATGGATTGGTAGAATCGATGGAGGATTTTCATCCGGGATAGAGGTAGAATAGAAATAACCAATTTTTAGTGTGATTTTTCTAAGAGTTCTGCTCACCATGAGATCGTACACTTTAAGTTTTCGAATTTTCGTAATTAGACTATTGCTTAATGGAATAAACCGTAGAGGACAACATGGATCCTTCGAAGTAAACTAGACTGGTGCAATAATGACGTTATGGAGAAAAAATAATTCTTATCTTCTCTTAGTTTTCTAAGCTTAAACGAAATTGAATTATGTCATAGAATATATATATATATATATATATATATATATATATATATATATATATATATATATATATATATATATATATATATATATATATATATATATATATNAATATATATATATATATATATATATATATATATATATATATATATATATATATATATATTTATGGTGAATTTGAGGTTCATTACATATGGTATCAGAGAAAAAGTTACAACACTGGGCCTGAACAGGGCCACATTAATTGCTTAAAATATATTCTGATTAAAGGAAGAAAAAAAAAACCTAATAAATCTTGTGGTTACAAACATAAAGCCTTTTTGTTTTGTGTTGATTATGGCAGCTCAAGAAAGTGCAGAAATTAGGATGGAAGAGAATCTGCAGCAAGGAAATTCTGGATATATAAAACATAATAGTGATGGAAGCTCACCCACGGAGGTATTGGAAACAATGAGGAATCTTATTGTTGAACTGCAGTTTTTCAAGGCCGACAATGAAAAATTGAAGAAAGAACAGCAAGAAAAACAAGAGATAAATGAAGTCCTGCTACGTAGTATAGTAACCAAGAAAATCCCAAAAGATGATAAACATGATGAAGAGGTCAGCAAAGGGACCTCCAAGAATTCTGGTGCGGAAACAGAAAAAGAAGACAATTCATCTGAAGGGACACCTTCCGCTGAAGACAAAACCATACCAGGCAGAAGAAGAAAACAAACAAACCACCTTGAAGGAGAATTTAAAAAGATTAAACCAACTACCTTTGATGGAGAATCCAGGATAGGAGAAGAAGTTGAGGTATGGTTGTTGGACATCAAAAAATACTTCCAGATCTATAACTATTCCAGCAACATGAAGGTCAAAATGGGCATCTACAATCTAAAGGGGAAAGCCAACATTTGGTGGCAGGACCTGAAATTGGCCAAGGGCCTAAATGATAAATAGTTAGAATGGTCCGAATTTAAGAACTATTTTAAGAAACAATACCTTTTTGAAAGCTATTATGAAAGGAAGACGAAGGAATTTTACGAGTTACGACTCAGACAGATGACGATGGAGGACCTTATAAATAAATTTATGGAACTACTAAGGTTCATACCATACATCTGGGAGGATAAGGTAAAAATCCAGTGATTCTTAAGCTGTCTACCACAATCATACAGGGACAAAATTGAGTTTGATAACCCCAAATCCTTGAGTGAGTTATTCAGGAAAGCACGAATGTGCTATGACCAGTATAACCAGCGGGTAGAGTTTCCCAAGACTTGGAAGGATAAGAGGCAAGATCGAATGAACTAGCGGAAGAAGGGATACCAACCAACTCCTTATCGAGATGCAGCAAAAAGTTTCCCAAGGAAGGATTTTCACTCTAATCATCCGAATACGCAAGGTAGCGGTAAACCAGTAAACCTGGGAACGAAGAAGTTTGGGGACAACTCCCGCGAGCCATTAAAGTGTTGGGAGTGTGGAGAACCTCATCTAAGGAGGAAATTTCCACGTTTAATTGTAGTCAACAGAATTGTTGCTCACAATTTGCAGGAAGCCTCGACAGTGGGAGACGTGGGCAGAAGTCTGCATTGGATAAATGCAGCCACAGATGGTCGACAAGATGACCACCAGTCCTTGGTGGTAGAAATCGAAGGTAAAATCAATGACACTTGAATTTCTGTTTTAATTGACCCTGGAGATACGTTAAGTTATATTACTCCCAGTGTAGTAAAGTCAAATAAACTTAAGAAACTGAAGCACGCAAAATCATGTCTTGTACAACTAGCAATAGGTACTAAAAGAAAAGTAGTTGACTTTATTTCTGATCTTGATTTCAGCTTAGATGGTCAAAAGATAAGGACCAATCTGAACATCCTACCACTAGGATCTTATGATATGATTATCAGGATGGATTGGTTGGAACAACACAAAGCAGTATTAGACTGTTATACAAAGATACTTAGCTATAAAGATAATTTTGGCACTGTTAAAACAACCCAAGGCATACCAAAACCTGTATCAGTCAGACAAGTTTCAGCGATGCAACTCAAGAAATGTATTAGAAAGGGATGTCAAGTTTACGCCATCCAAGTAATGAATCTATTAGAAAAATAAGATAAGACCAAGTTAGAAGACTTTGTTGTCCTACGTGAATTCAGAGACATGTTTGTGGATGAGATACTAGAATTACCTCCTAGAAGGGAAATAGATTTTTCCATAGACTTACTACTCAGATCAACCACTATCTCAAAATAACCCTACCAAATGAGTCTACCAGAACTGACAGAATTAAAAATACAATTACAGGAATTGTTGGACAAAGAGTATATTAGACCGAGTGTCTTTCCATGGGGAGCACCAGTCCTCTTTGTGAAAAAGAAAGATGGTACTCTAAGACTATGTATCGATTATAGACAACTGAACATAATGACCATTAAGAATGAATACCCCTTACCAAGGATAAATGATCTATTCGATCAAGTTGGTGGGGCCAAGATCTTTTCAAAATTGGATTTACGATCTGGTTATCATCAAGTTAGGATAAAGGATGAGGACATAAACAAAACAACTTTTCAAACAAGATATGGACACTTTGAGTTTGTAGTCATACCTTTCGGACTCACTAACGCACCAACCACATTTATGTGCTTGATGAACAACATTTTCAGTCAGTACTTAGACAAGTTCGTAGTAGTATTTATCGACGATATTCTGGTCTATTCAAAAACGAAAAAAGAACATGATGAACACTTAAGGATAGTTCTGCAAACGTTGAGGAAACACAAACTATACACCAAATTTGACAAGTGTGACTTTTATCAAAAATAGATACAATATTTAGGACATGTCATTTCCTCGGAAGGTATTGCCGTAGACCCGGAAAAGAGAAAAGCCATTATGGAATGGCCAGTACCTAAGGATGTAGCAGACCTCCGATCATTTATGGGAATCACCGGATATTACCGTAGGTTTATAGAAGGATTTTCCAAGATAGACGACCCTATCACATCATTACAAAAGAAAGGAACCAAGTTTAACTGGTCGCAAAAGTGTCAAGACAGTTTTAACAAGCTGAAGGAATTATTGACATCGGTGCCCATTTTGAAGGTAGCAGACCCGGATAAAGACTTCATAGTATGTGTTGATGCAAGTAAAGAGGGACTAGGTGGTGTTCTAACTTAGGAAGGGCACGTGATTTGTTACAAGTCCCAGAAATTAAAAGAACACGAGTGAAATTATGTCACTCATGACTTAGAATTGGCAATAGTAATACATGCCTTAAAAATGTGGCGACACTATATAATGGGAAGGAAATTTCTACTATTGACGGATAATAGCAGTGTGAAATATCTGTTTAGTCAACCAGAGCTCATTGCACAACAAGCCATATGGTTATCCTTCTTGAGAAAATTTGACTTTGAAGTCAGACATATCAAGGGAAAAAATAAATAAAGTAGCAGATGCTTTAAGAAGAAGATTGCATAGGTTATTTGAGGTAAATATCAGCAGAGCAGAAAGTGATATGGAACAAAGGCTAAGGATGGCCGGCATCAGCGACGAAAATTACACTAAGATGATGACAGGATTGCAAAACAATACCGCAGACTCAAATAAACTAGATATAAGTATCGACAAGAAGGGATTATTACGATTTAAAAACATACTTTACATACAGATTCAACAGAGTTAAAATTAACAGTTTTGGACGAAGTGCATAAGAAACCATATTCTGGTCATCCAGGTTACCAAAAAACGATAGCAACACTTAGAAAACTGTTTTACTTGCCTAATATGAAAGGCGAAACAACAAAATACTTGGCTAGGTGCTAGGATTGCTAGCAGGTTAAGGCCGAACACCAGCATCCAGCAGGCGTATTACAGCCATTACCAGTACCAGAATGGAAATGGGAGACCATATCGTTGGACTTTATAACAGGTTTGCCTAAAACTCAGAAACAAAATGATTCTATCATGGTTGTAATCGATAAACTTAGTAAGTCTTCACACTTTATTCCTATAAAGTCTACTTTTAAAGCTATAAACATTGATGAAATATTCATGAAAGAAATTTTTAGACTGTATGGTATTCCTAAAATGGTGATTTCAGATAGAGACGTAAAATTCACATCCACCTTTTGGAAGGAAATGTTTGTAGGGATAAATACTAATTTGAATTTTAGTATGAGTTATCATCCTCGAACGGATGGATAGACTGAAAGGACAAACCAAATCATAGAGGATATACTCTGCATGTATGTAAGAACAAAAGCGAACAAGTGGGAAGACTACCTACACTTGGTAGAATTTGCATATAACAATGGGTACCAAACTTCAGCTAAGTTGAGCCCTTTCAAAATATTGTATGGCAGGAAGTGTACAACTCTAATTAGCTGGGATAACCCGGCTGACAGTCTCATGGTTGGACCAGATATGCTCCAAGAAATGGAGAACATGGTAGAAAATGTACAACAAAACTTGAAAGAAGCACAGGACAGACATAAGAGCTATGCAGATCTAAAAAGAAGACACTTGGAATTTCAAGTGGGAGACCATGTTTACTTGAAGGTCAAAGCCCGAAAAAGCTCGTTGAAGTTAGGGAACTGTTCCAAGATGGCACCCCAATTTTGTGGGCCCTTCGAGATACTAGCTCGAATTAGACCCGTAGCATATGAACTAGCACTTCCAACTAATCTAAGAATTCATAATGTATTTCATGTTTCTCTGTTGAAAAAGTATATTCATGACCCTACTCATATGATTGATTGGAACTTGGTGCAGGTGGAACCTGAAAGCGAGTTCCAGGTGGAACCCCTGCGCATTTTGGACTAGAGAGAAATAACACTTCGGAACAGAGCTACCGCTCAGGTAAAGATGCAATGGAAGCACTTTAGTCCTGAGGAGGCCACTTGGGAGTTGGAGGGAGATTTGAGGAAATCTCATCCAACTCTGTTCCAGGAAAGGAATGAACACTGAGGACAATTTTTTACTGAATGGGGAAAGGATGTGATATCCCCAAAAATAAAATATTTTTGGAAATTTAAATTTGTTGGAAATTTATTTCCGTTTTTAGTAAATTCGAATTTGGAAAATTTTTTCCATTTATGGCAATTCCGAAGTTCGAATTTGATATTTGTAATTAAGTATTATGACTGTTGGGAATAGATCCGATTGGACTCAAATAACTATTTGATTATGAAACTTGTATAAAAAAGGAATATTTATATTAACTACAGGAGGACAAATGGAACGACCATGTTAAAATCAGTTGACCATGACTCCATGAGTGGGGAACATCTTGGAACTACCTCTGGGCTGATTATTACAAGTGGAAAATTAGATATTTGGCCATTCGCAGCCCCTGAAAATCAGGGACTTAGAAAGCTACGAAAATCCCCCAAGGGAGGGAAAAAGTCCTGGGCAAAATTGATAAATAGCATGTGTGAGGAGGCAGGACACTGCCAAGGATGCTAGGAAAAAAGATTTTGAATTCTCTTGTTGTTATGAACACTACGAATTGAGTGTGAGGCAAGGGGAGTCTGCTGAAATGGAAAGACATTTGCAGAGGAAGAGGTTCCAAGTTTTCCCTCATGGATTCATGGTCAGGCTAGGGGGTGAATCAGACAAGTGATTTGGTTGTCCTGTTCTATGGTTGGGAGGAACGTGGTTGTTCCCTTTGTCTTATCGCGATCTGGTTCAGATATGTGCTCTACTTCTTCTTTGTCTGAATGATTTTATATCTGATACATTGCATTTGTTAAATCGAAACTGTAACGATTTCCATTTTCTGTTCAAATGTTCCATCTGATGTCATGTATTTATTAAATCTGAGCTGAAATAATTTCCATTCTCTGGTGAATGATTCAATCACGAATGTAATGCATCTACTAATTTTTATAGATAATAATGCGTAGGAGAAATCAAGTTGAATTCATGAAACCTAAAGACTGACAGAGAATATAGGGAAAATCTAATCTCGAATGACCCCTTTCTGAAGGAATGATAGAATTGGGCCATTTATTTTTGTATGATAGTTGAAAGGCTTATGCATGGATAAATCCTGGAAGAAAATTTCCTCTAAATTAGATCCACTGCTAGTTCCTTTCCTTATTTGTCCTCTGAGTCAAATCAATGTTGAGATTTGCATGTTAGGAGTGGAGGTTATGATGTATTTTTAATTTAGCTAACTGTATGAATAATGTCGAGACAACTTTCTGAGTTTTGAAAACTATATTGCTTTTCCTATTCATTAAACAGGTTGTGTAGAAAATAGATCTGTAGCTGAGATAGGAAGATCGACTACTATACCATTTTCCCTTATAATTCGTGAACCTAACCTGTATAAAGGTATTTCGAACAAGAGAATACAGAAATAGAAAGTTATACTATATAAATTGCAATGATAGATCTATTAGATGAACTACTTTAACAGTAAAGGAATCACGGGTGCACCTTTCTTATTTCGAAAATTTTCCTTTGCCTAAGGTTGTACAACTACGACTATTCATATTTAGACTTCCTTATTTTAATGATGTTGCACAAACAAAATGAAAACAAGAAGTGCGAAGTCCTAAAATCCTGAACCCTGAAATACCGAAGTGTTGGTCCCACTTCTTTTCATTTTCGAAATTCGGGAGTTGCTATGTGCTCATGTTTGGCTTTTGAAGTCACAAAATCTTGAACCTCGAAACCCCGAAGTGTTGGTTCCACTTTCTTTTTACTTTCAGAATTCGGGAGTTGTTGCGTGCTGATGTTTGGCTTTTGAAGTCGTGAAATATCAAACCCTAAAACCCTGAAGTGTTGGTCCCACATTCGTTACACTTTCAGAATTTGGGAGTTGTGGTGTGTTGATGTTTGGTATTTGGAATAGTGAATCCCCAAACCCCGAAACCCCGAAGTGTTGATCCCACTTTCTTTTCACTTTTCGGAATTCGGGAGTTGTGGTGTGTCGATGTTTGGCATTCAAAATCATGAAATCCCGAACCCCGAAATCCCGAAGTGCTAGTCCCCACCTTCCTTTCATCTTTTCACAATTTGGGAGTTTTTGTGTGATGATGTTCGGCATTAGTAATCGCCGAAGCCCGATTGACCTCTATTTTTCCACAAAACTGTAGTAAGATGGTAGGAATTTTTATTATAGGAACAACTTTATTATTATAAGGAATGGACTAGTAAAATCAATGGATGATTTTCATCCGGGATAGAGGTAGAATAGAAATAACCAATTTTTAGCGTGATTTTTCTAAGAGTTTTTCTCGCCATGAGATCATACACTTTAAGTTTTTGAATTTTTGTAATTAGACTATTGTTTAATGGAATAAACAGTAGAGGACAAAAGGGATCCTTCGAAGTAAACTAAACTGGTGTAATAATGACGTTATGGACAGAAATGAATTATTATCTTCTCTTAGTTTTCTAAGCTTAAACGAAATTGAATTATGTCATAGAAATTTTTTTTTTTTGTTATGGTGAATCTGAGGTTCATTACATTGGAATTCTTTCGATAGTTTATAATAAAGACTATCAAACCTCTAGCTGAAATTTGAGATGGTTTCATATTTCATTCTTCTCATGGCATAAAACTGTGAAAGGAGTAGATCCCATGACTTTCTCTGACCCCAAAACCTACGAAAAGATTCCCTCAGTTCATCCCATGAGCTAATCGACTGAGGCTGCAAATGTCTGAACCATGCTTTGGCATCTCCTTGTAAAGACTAAGAAAAGGCCCTCATAGACACATCATCATGTTCCATCTCAAAAAGGTCTATGAAATGATGAAATATCTGAATATGTTTTTTAGTTGATTATCCATCAAGCTCTCCATTGAACCTAGGAAGATACTTATAATGTTTAAGAGGAAAGTCATGAAGGATGGAAGAAAATTTAAGAGGGACGTATCTTTCTTGAACCTTAGAGGGTACATGATTAAGAACAGAAGGTACAAGATCAACTTTGGTTTCATTAAACTCACAAGAATGATCATGAACATCATATGGTTCAAAGGAAGGATCTTGGTGAATATTGGCTATACAAGAAGGAGGTATACCTACAATTTCCAATGAAGGGTACACAAGGGTAGATATTTGGGATTCATTTGAACGCAGTAAGTGAAGAAATATTCTTTTGAAAAACTCAGGAAATGACAAGAAGATATTGATAAAACAAAAAAGTACTTATTGAACTAAACTTAAGCTCAAATACCTTATTTTCCCATACTACTCTTCCATATCTCTGTCAACATCTCTCATTCTCCAGTGGAGTCTTTGAATTGCATTTGAAGCTTGATTGAAGTCTCCATGAAAACTACAACCAATATGTGCCTAAGTGTCTGCTGCGCTTAAAACTTAGAACTGAAATGGTGTCGTTCTTCCCAGGGAAAGTTTCATTCAATTTCGTCCCCGACAACGCCACCAGAATCTTAGCACTCCATAAATTTGTTCGACTGATAAACAAACGACAAAGGTAAATTTTTCAACCAACTTTGAGACTTGAAACTAGCCTTTCGAATATGGAGAGGACTCTCTTAGAAATGGCATGGTCTCCACGCAGGATATGACTTTGGAAACAATGGCCAGATTTAAACACCTTTGATAAAATGGGTTCTGGTTATATTGACACAAGAAAGTAAAACTTGGGCTATGGAGTCGATTTGGGGAAATTATAGAGACAAATAAATTAGTGAATGGAATCGAGATGATAAGGCTAGGCGAGCAATAGTATTCATTGTAAAATCATAGTGTGTGGCAGGATAAATTACAAGAAGTAACTTAGGAGCGCCGTTGTGGGTGAATTCAAAGTTAGCTTTGGAGGAAAACGTTTTTTCTAAGTGGTGCGAACAAGGAGAACCGTACAACGAATCCGTAGGTTCGAAAATTTGTTCTGAAATAAACAGTAAAATATATGAAATAAAGATAAGAGGAAGCACATACGCAAAGAAAGAGGCACACTACATCCAACTATTACAACTAGAATCTTTTCATCAAGTCACATGACCTTTACATTAAGTTTCTGTCAAAAAACTCAAATTACATACAATAGATGTCGTCTACCAATTTTGCCAACCAACCCTGTTTACATGAAAATGATCCCCATATATAGAAATATAATGTCACCCTTGGCTACTAGGGTCGAACTAATCCCTCCTAGAATCATGGATCAATTTTGTTCGAAAGAGAACAATAAATTCAATGGATTCACTGAAAATAGAAAACCTGACTTTGCCAAATCATAATCGTAACCAAAATATTCTTTACAGTCATTGATAATGACCAACATTCGACCATATTCTTGCTATTAGTCATGATGTGCATTTATGGAAACTCTGACACCCCTTCACAACAAATCTTCTACGCAACAGTAAACTACAACAAAAATGCAGTAGAATGTGCAACAAACTCAGAAAATAGGAGTTAAATATGACATCTTATATCACTGATAAAAAACTATTTTTAGAATCTGAGAGAGGTTTTTGTATATAATATTGTTATAAAGAAAAACCTCTCTCAGTGTCTTTAAATTCATCTCCATCTTGTTGTAATACGTGTCACAAAAACATGTCTTGGACAGGAAGTCATGAAAGATGAAAAATAAGGCTTAAAGATTCCTTCGAATATTCCAATATGTGACACATTTTGAAAATATCATAGAGGTTTTTATTATTCATTTTGTCCTAGACAAAAACCTCTTGGGTATTTTCAAAATTCCTCTCCAGTTGGTCAAAAATTGATCTTGAAGTTGACCACTAAACTAGTCATTTTAACAATGCGACCTGTAGCCTGTGTGCAGGAAAATCCATTGCGCGATGACATCCTCTGCGTGACAAAATCCACTGCATGAAAACATCTTGTGCACGACAGAATCCACTACATGACAACATCCACTGCGCAACGAAATCCACTATGCGATGAAAACCACTGTGCGACAACATCCTATGCGCGACAACCCACTGGGCGACGAAATCCTCTGTGCAACGAAAATCCACTATGCAACAAAATCCTTTGTGCGGTAAAGCGCTCTGCACAGCGTGTAGAAAAATTTTCTGTGCACAGTTGCAAATGGAAATGGAAATAGTAAATGAAAACCTTCCTTTTGAAACTGACCCTTGGAGAAGTTAGATGATCCCAGGCATAAAAACAATGTGGGTGCTAACATGAATGAATTTGAAAAATTGTTGACAAACCTCTAACCTTAGCCATGAAAATCATGGTGCTAACAGCTGGTACAATTCATTATTCATTCAACATTGTGTTATGTTAAATATTAATTCATAGTTTACTTGTAAACTAGGATGATGTTTCTGTAGTCCTAATTTCGCTAATTATATAGTCATACTTGTAAACCACATAGATGTACATATATGCATATATGTTGGTGTTGAAACACCTAGCTTAGGGATGTAACATGATGCACGCATGAACAAGACTATGCATAATTAATAAGAATGAATGAAGATATGTTGGTGCTGAAACATCGTGATGAAACATGCACGATGAAGACTATGTCCCCACTAATTCTATCGCATCTAACTGGAAGAGTTACTCCATCATTTTCATATGTGGTCGTTAGTAATAAGTATCTATTAATGGAAGCTACAGATAAGTTTATTACACTAATTTGAAAAATGAATGTGATCGCCACCTCAAATTTTGCTTTTTGCCGATAAGTACCAGCATGTACATGTCTGTGGTTTATAGCCTATAGGTATGATTGGTCACTGTGACATGTGTTTGACATGATATTATGAAATAATGATTGTTCCACACCCTTTCACATCACCAATAGACAACCAATATTGTCCATTCAAGATGGGGGGTATTCCATTATCCCTGAATAAATTAACCAACTGCTGCCATAAACGTTCAATCAACATGGTTGTCAGGTCAATTTTTCCCACGAAATTCAAATCACCACCACCTTTCCAAAACTAACAACACATATCTTTCCATTTTTCATGTGGTCTCATGCATGTTGAAGCTCCTGTGTCTGTGTTGGGAATTTTGAATTTGAAACTCCTTTTCAATACTGTAACAACTAATTACACAGAAGAACATTCAACATGGGAGGATTTATATTATTTCATGAACCAGTAACCCTCTCCGCCCTACGTTGGTGCCCAAAAGTGTAAAAAATATTTGAAGACACAAGGTGGGTAGCATATTTCGAGTGGTTGGACAGGTTTGATAGTTATATTTCCCTAGAATTTACCCATAATTTAACAGGAACCCATTCACATGTTAGAGGTTTGGAGATTAGTGTAATAGAGGTAGTTATATCCTCTGTTACCGGGTTTCCCGGAACTGGTAGAAAATGATTTGGACGAAGGACGATCATTCCTAATGCAAAGACCAATTTATTGGAGGAAGGAGAGCAAGTGCATACTAGAGGACGTGGCACAACAATAGAGACTTTACCTCAACCTTGGGATCGGGTTATTGTTTTCTTGAAGAAATATATTACATGTGAAGGTTTGTACAAGATTGTTTACACATATGATTTTGTTTTGCTGTCACACCTTTGTCATGGATCATTGATAAATATTCGTTATTCTATATTAGAATATTTTCATAATATGGTACATTATGTAAGACAATACAGTTTTTCCCAAGGTTCTGTCACACACCACCGTCTAATAAAATTAATAGTATTGAGAGCCTTGGAACTAAAAAACTAGACATGGGCTCAATTCATTGCCAAGGGAGTAGTATAAGTTGATGACAATGATGGCCATGAATCAAAAGAGGAGACAGGAAGTAGTTATAGGAGTATTTCAGAAAAGGAAAGAGAGGAAAGACAAGGAATTAATGAAGAGTTGGGACAAGATAATGTTGATGGAGAACTAGGACAAGGAAGTGGTGATGTAGAAATGAGGGATAACCCTGGAGTTGTGATTGCATAAGATGTACATATGGAAGTGTTAGTGTCAGAAGTCACCCTTGGATTACAGCAGGAGCAGAGCCCGATGCCCATCAATTTATGTCACGATTTGTTTAATGGGGTGATCAAATAGAAGTTAACTCACAACGATGTGGTTCTAGCTCCGAAACTAGGCCAAACATGCATGGGAAAGTGAGGTCTTAGATAACTTCAGATAGTGGGTTGTAGTAAGGGTGAATAGAGGGAAGACTTATATCAGAGAGATGCAAAGGTCCGTCGTAAACATCAGGTTCCTAATAGACTGTGGAAGAAGACGTCTAAACGCAAGATCTTCTTACGCTCAAATGCAGAAAACCGGAGAAAACAATAGTGTCGCAATAAATCCTTTATCACAACATAATTGCTATAATTCATGCGAATCAATCGATCACGAACTTTCTCAGTATGAGATGAAAACTAGATGAAATAAGGAAACTGCCTTTCATTAAACAAGAAGTCTTACATACAGATGCATAACCCAGGGACTAGAGTGTTTGCTAAAACTTTACAATTGGGAGCTTCGCTCTACCATCGATACCTTCAAAAATGCACAAACTGAGTACATATACTTGGGCAGGTTTTCCCAACAGAGGTGTGCTCGCCCTCCAAGGCATAGCATCTCTTCAATCAATCTTCAGGCGAAAGTCCTTCGTCAGAGGTCTCCTTAACTTCACGTGGCCTTTGCAGGGGAGGAGTAGCTGAGGCAGTAAATGCTGAGCTAACGTGTGTAGACCTCCTCCGGCTGGTCGAGAACTCGGCATGGATTCTCTGGAAAAATGGGTACATAGGACCCTCTCGAGTAGTCCTCTTTCCATACCCTCCATTCTTTGCATTTAATGAATGAGGAGAGGCTTCAACCACCATTTCTCGCCTTCATTTGATCCAATCGAATAACCAGGACCGAGGTCGGATCAACTGGCACTTGGAGATCGTGGTAATTCCTTTTGTGAACATACACGACGCCTTTGGCCCTTCCTGAGAAGTTTCTTTCTTTCCCAATTGACCACGGGCTGTGACCTCGTGCTTATCCCCAAGGCACCCTTGACGTTTGCAAATGGGAAGGAGCTAATCCTTGCTTCTTGAAATTGTGATGAGTGAAATGCGGAGGCATCTTAATCTGGTGCCACGCGCCCCTCTAGATATGACAGTCCTAAATTCACTTTGGTGATGTTGTGGGTCCGGGTCCTGGACATTCCTGGCACTTCGCACATCGGGAATACGATGATGCTGGACCCTACTTATCATAGCCGCGATGGGCGAAAAGGCGAGGAGCCTAATCGCGCACCAGTTGTTCGCTTCAAATGGATGGCTGAGACTGCCCTCTGATACTGTGGGTCCAACTTTAAAAGTTCTTTTCCTTTCGCGATCGCGAGTTCATGGGTTAAAGACCCTCGGCTTCCTTTTCTAAACTCTCGATCCCCGAGATGGCCATACGGGTCGAGCCCCCTTTCTGGTTAGCGCTCTTTGCATGTAATCGTCAGCTAGAGCCCAAGTACTAGCGCCTCTCGCTACTCGTGACCTCGTTAGCTGGAGTATCGAACTTTGGCATTCTCCCCTCGTGAAGTCCCGAGACGCGATGGTCAGCGAAGGTTGACCCCCTCTGGGCACTTTCGTAACTCGCAATATTTGCGCAACTAAAAGACATAGTCCGCCCTCCAAACTCACAAACCCCGAGCTCGAGAAATAACATTGCGCTTGAACTATTTGTGATCAATGGCCCTCGTAACTTCGTGAGTGCCTCCCGAAGGACTCCAATCATTGAATTCCTTAAAACTTTTGGCGCTATACTTGACGAGACTCGGTTAATCTGCAATTACCCATCAATCGTTGTTATGCTCTGTCGCTGAAGAATGAAATACCTGCTTGCTTGATTTTCAGTGCGAAAAGGACTTCTTCTGTGTGTTGCGCTTGGGCGCTTCTCGTGCAACCTACAGATCCGGATATCCCTATGCCGAAGACAAGTAATGTTGCTAACATTAAGCTCCATGGGCAATAGATTCGTCCCTTTGATGCTCTAAGGACTCATTTTGTAGTTCCAGTGCCTTGTTGTTGGGCTATGGAGTCATTTACTAAGCCGAAACAATAAAAGTAAAAACAAAGAACAGAAAGGAAAATATTTACAAAACATAGGAGCCACTGAAGGCTTAGACAAAACATTTTTTAAGAAAATGCCCATTTACTGGGCTGCTGAAAACTTCTTCGCCTTCGAAATCTTGTAGCCGATGTGTGTTATTAGAGAAGACTTCAGAGATTTTGAAAGGCCCAATCCACAGGGCTTCAAATTTTCCATGTTTTCCCTTATCTTGCTTAGGAGCGTCCCATTTCAGCACCAGGTCTCCTATTTGGAACTCCTCCTTGCTGGCTTTCTTATCAAAAACCTGCTTGATCCTCTGCTGGTGGTCCTGAACTATGATCATCACCTGCTCTCTGACCTGCTGGACTTCTACCAGTTGATGAATTATTCGGATCATATCATTGGGCTCTTCTTGATAATCCTGGAAGAATTTCGCTACGGGAATGGCCAGCGGAGAAGGGAAGACAACTTCTACTCCGTATACTAACTGGAAAGGGGAGGTGCCTATCGATCTCTTTGTAGTCACCCGATCATCCCATAGAGCGAATTTCATCTTTGAATTCCAAGCCTTTTTGTTCTCCTCCAATAATGTTTTGATGATCCTTATGAGACTTTTATTGGAGGATTCTACTAAACCATTTCCCTAGGGATAGTACGGAGTGGAGTGAATCAACTTGATTCTGAATTGCTCATAGAACTTCACCAGCGGTTCAGCCTTGAATGAGGTTGCATTATCTGTAACGATCTTCCTTGGGCAACCAAATCTTGTGATGAGGTCTTCCAAGAATCCAATAATTACCTTGTGGGAAGCACTCCTGGTGGGGATAACTTCGATCCATTTAGTAAAGAAATCTTTGGCAGTTAGGATCCATCTGTGCTGCCCACTGGAAGTGAGGTGTATTTCTCCAATGAAATCCAGGCCCCATTGCTGGAAAGGTCCCGAAACAACTACAGGTTGTAAAGCCAGAGACTTGAGCTGCTGCTTTCCTGAAAATGTTTGGCACATGATACAGGCTCTAACTCCTTTATGGATGTTAGCGAACAATGTGGGCCAGTAGTACCCATCTCTGAGAATTTTGTGGGCTGTGGTCTTCCAGGAATGGTGCCCTCCACACAGGCCACTGTGAAATTCGACCGTGATCCTGTCGGCCTCTTGTGGATCCATGCATCTTAAAAGAACCCCCATGGGGTCTTTCCAGTATAAAATTTGATCAATAAGGCAGTACCTGACTACCTTGAGCTTCAAATCTCTTGCTTTGTTTCTTTGCAGGTCATCTGGGGGCCGCAAATCCTGTAGAAAATATATGACATCCTTATACCAAGGACATCGAGCCAATGGGGGCTCTCTTTGAGGGTCTATTTCAGACAACTGACCCCACTGAATTCCTGAGAATTTGTTCATGAAACTTACCCCCAAAGCTTGGCAATTGGCTTCAGCCAGCAGCTTGGCTAAACCTTGACCTTTGATCAATTTGGTAGGCCTTATTTCCAAGTCAAACTCCAGGATCTTGGCTATCCATTTACTTCTCCTTTCGTCTATGTCAGGTTATACCAGGATGTCCTTGACAGAGGTCGAAGGAACATAAGCGGTCACCTTTGAGTGAAAGACATAGACTCTGAAAGCCTTGAGAGATTTCACTAAAGCATCGGCCTGTTTCTCTCGACGCCTTGCTGAAGAAGGCAATGGTCTGCTCTCACCCTTCCTGATTTTTCTGTAGTAAGACCGCTGCTACCATATCAAAAGAAGCGAAAGAGAAGATTAGGAAATCTTTGGAATACTTAGGACTGATCAGCATAGGCACCTCAGTCAATGCCCTTTTTATTTGGGCAAAAGATTCCCTGGGCTTAGCGGTCCATTTCACTTCATTTCCCTTATTGAGCATGGCTGTGATGTGTTTCGTTAGCTCAACAAAATTTGAGACGAATCGCCTCAGACAATTAATCTTCCCCAAAAGGCTTGAACTTCCTTCTTTGACCTGGGAAGCGACAGGGTCTGAATTGCCTCCACTCTGCTAGGATCAATCCTCACTCCTTCTGTCGATACTATATGGCCTAATAACTTCCCCTCCTCCATAGTAAACAAAGATTTCTTGGGGTTCAGGGAAAGGCCGAATCTTCGACATTTTGAGAAGACTTTTCTCAAGTGACAACAGTGCTCTTTATCCGACCTCGAGAAGACTGTTATGTCATCCAGATATATCACCACAAACTTGTCTGTCTCCCCAATGAAGGCTATGTCCATGGCTCGTTGGAACGTCACTCCCGCATTCATCAGTCCGAATGGCATTTTGGCATACATAAATGTGCCCCAAGGAGTGGTGAAGGCCATTTTTTCTCTATCCTCGGGCATGAACAATATCTGATTATAACCAGAAAAACCATCGATCATGGAAATCCTAGATGCATCGGTTACCCTCTGCAATATGTGTTCCATGTTGGGCAGGGGATAATTGTCTTTCTTTGAGCTCCTGTTCAGGTTCCTGAAGTCGACACAAAGCTTATTCTCTCCACTTTGTTTCCTAACCGGAACCAAATTGGCCACCCATTCGGAATATCTCAAGGGGACGGTGATCTGGGCCTCCAACAACTTCTTTATTTCTTTCTCCATGACAGGCAGCAACATGGGATTTATCTATCTTAGCTTCTACCTAAATGGCTTAGCCTCTTCCTTCAGTGGGATATTGTGTTCAATGATAGATGTTTCATACATCTTGAGGTCTTCGTAAGTCCATGCAAACACATCAGCAAATTCTTTCAGCAACTCAGCATATTCGGACCTCTGTTCTGTGGTCAAACTGCTTGAAAGCTTGACAAACTTAGGCTCCTCTGGTGTGCCAATGTTGCACTCAGCTGTGTCAGCACCTTCACCTAAAACTCTACCCTTCACTGGCACATCATTCCCATCGAACAATGTTTCTAAAGGAATAAGTCCCCTTGGAATGTGATTGCTAGGCAGCTGAATAATATGGTGGTTAGCAATTTTATTTAAAAACACCTCGGGGCGAGGGTTATCTTCTGTATCAGGATCCTGATCAATGTGCAACGCAGAAAATTCATCAACAGATTGGAGAAACTTCTCGATTTCCAAATCATCCTCGAATACCTTCCAGTGATTGACATTGTCTTGTACAGAGGGCCTATATTTTATCTCAACATCATATTTGGTCATAGGCGGCCGAGGGACCTTGAACTAGCTATCTGAAACGGCTAAAGAATCGACCACAGTATTATCCTCCCTTGGAATAAAAGAGATGTTGAAGGCTGAGAAGAAATTGTCAATTAGGTCCCACACTTCATTTCTGTAATTTTTGAGTCGAGGGTGCTTAGCCTGATAAGCGTTTCTGATCTGTTGGATCACCAACTCTACATCTCCAAACACTGCTACCTCCTGAATTCCCATTTCTCTTGCAGCTCTCAATCCTAGAACAAGGGCTTCATACTCTGCCACATTTTTGTTGGTTTCAAATTCCAGCTTATATGACAGGGACATGGTTTCCTGAGAAGGGGACACAAAAAACACCCCAGCACCAACGCCTTCCATGGAACAGGCTCCATCAAAAAACATTTTCCAAACGAGGGTGATGGAAGGAGGGAGTTCACTAGGAGAGGTGGGATGCTTTCTGAGTTCAAGAGGAGGCTCGGGAGCATGAGTGAGTTGCAGTAAACTGGAACCTAAATCAGTGTACAAGGCAAAAATGGGATGGTTGGTAGGATTGGCTTCATCACTGATTATATAGGCCAGTTGGGTTTCCTTATATAGTCTTCTATGCTCTCCTCCAAACACTGGGATAGTAGCATATGTGAGGTCCATCTGCAAGGTTCCCCTAGTCTTTTTATCCAAGATCTTGACAATAACATACCGAAATTGGGGGGGACATCAGCCACTACAATATCCATGACCACACTTTTCATAGGCAACTGAAACAAGGTCACGACCAGGTCTTTGATAACCCCGAGACATTGAACTTTCCTGGAGTCAAAGGAATAGAGGTCGTGATAGGCTTGGGTGACTTCTAGTCCTAGTTATTCCATGATAGTTTTGGGCATGAGGTTGTGAGAAGCCCCGAAATCCATCAAGCAGTTGTGCAGTACCTTGTCATGTATGTTCAAGGAGGTGTAGAAGGGAGGGGATGAGTCATTCCTATCTTCTACCATAGGACCTATGATAACTGCAGGATTTTCATATTGTAGATTAATGGAGTCTGTGGGAAGGCTTGAGACTTTAGACTGTAAAAGCTCAAAGAAACGTTTCTTGAACCCTTCATGCTTAATCAATTCAGTTAGGGGCACATGGATTCTAATTTTTTGAATTTCATGCTCGAAATTAAAAGAAGATGAGAGCTTTGGGATTTCTCTTATTTCGGGAACATGACTCTGAACTATGGGAGAGAGGGGTCGGGGATTCTTACCTCCATGACCATCTGCTACTTCATTAGCAGGTTTCTATGTTCTAGTTCATTTAGGTTTTCCTTGCTCAGTTCATTCAGCTGATTTTTCATGAGAGACTCCTCGTATGCTGATTGAGTCAGATGAGGAAAAGGAGGAGTTTCTCTGAAGCAATGGATTTCAAGATCAAGCTCACCTGTTTCCCCTTCTTCTTCCTCGGCCATAAAATTATTTTGGAAGGGGGCCTGAATCTTCTGGTCTTCTCTGTATCTTTCCCTTTCCCTTTGCAAGGTCAGGGAAGTGATATTGTTTGGCCTCCTAAAACCTCCTTTTTTTTCGGCGCTCTGAGGGCCCTTGTATGCTTGCCTCCATTCCACCTTCATTCGCTCCATCTCTGCCGACAAATACTTCACCATTTTGGTCAGTTCATCCATTTGAGGGTGGGGCACTGATGGGTTAGAAGTTGAGGCTTCAGATATTGCCTTTCTTCTGTCTGCTTCGGCCTTGTTTCTTAGTCTATCAGCTGCTAATACATTGGATTCCACTTCTATGGCTGCATCTTGCATTTGGGCTAAGGAGGTGGCTCTTCTTTCCCTCAATAAAAGACAGAAATCGGGTCCAAATGCACTGGCATAAGAAATCTTGGCCGAGGCTTCTGAAGGATTTATTTTGGCAGGGATCTTGTTATACATCTTATTGAATCTTTTGGAGAATTCAGAGACAGACTCTCCATCCATCTTCTTCAAAGATACAAACTTTGTCATGTAATACATGAAATCTTTCCTATCTCCCCACTGCCTCAGGAAAGAACTATCCAGGGCTTCGATCCCAGCAATAGATCCGGGGTCCAACCCTCTAAACCACTTCCTCACCTCACCATCCAGGCTCTAGATGAAGACTCTCATCCAGACATCTTCACTTTCAATGTTCAGGTTGTCTGCATTACTGTAGAAAACAACCAGATGCTCTTCTGCAGTTATGTCTCCTTCCCCAGTGAACTTGGGCATATACTTCAAGTAATCTCTAGCAGGGAGAGGATTCATCAGATGAGGTAGGACTAAGGGGGCATATCTGGCAGTGACTATGGCGTCCATTCTATTCAGAGGGGGATTAGCACCAGCCATAGGAATATTAGGTGGAGGAGAGCTTGGAGGAGAAGGAGTTCGCGAAGGGACTACTGGGAATGAGTCTCGAAACGGAGTGGGAAACAAGAGGGGATTTAAGGAGAAGGCTAATGAGCTCAAGTCAGCAGATGCTCCTCTTTATGTAGGAGTGGGGAAATCGTCTGTAGTTTCGGTTCTACGCCAAGGCACATCTTTAGAGGAGATAGGAGTGACAAGGATTTCTTCCTCCAATCCCAGACCAGGAGGGGAAAACTCAGCAGGAACACTCCCAAAATTCAGGAAACGGGAAACCTCTAAAGGAGGTCTATTAAGAAACTGAGGAGGATAAAATGGAGTTCTTACAGAAGGAGAGGGCGGATTACTTGGTTCGGAGATGGAAGATTCTTCTTCAGGGGCCTTTCCTTTTCTGAGAACTACCTCTGGATCAGTTTCAGGTGTAGCTAGAGGCAACTGTGGGTGAGACCACGTGTGTCTACCTCTGAAAGACACAATTAACTCGACAAGTTTGCCAAAGTGGAGTCGTCATAATGGAGTCACCAGGTGCACAGTAGCAATCTTCAAAGGCTCTGATACCCGATGCACCTTCAGAATCAGAGGCTCAATGTCGTTCAATCCCGGGGAAAATTTTCAACAGTCTCCCTGGCAACGGCGCCAGAAATGTTAGCGTCAGAAGTCACCCCTGGATTGCAACAGGAACAGAGCCTGACGCCCATCAGTTTATGTCATGATTTGTTTAATGGGGTGATAAAATGGAAGTTAACTCACAATGATGTGGTTCTAGCTCTGAAACTAGGCCAAGCATGCATGGGCAAGTGAGGTCTTAGATAACTTCAGACAATGGGTTGTAGTAAGGGTGAATAGAGGGAAGACTTATCAGAGAGATACAAAGGTCTGTCATAAAAATCAGGTTCCTAACAGACTGTGGAAGAAGACGTCTAAACGCAAGATCTTCTTACACTCAAACGCAGAAAACCGGAGAAAACAATAGTGTCACAATAAATTCTTTATCACAACATAATTGCTATAATTCGTGCGAATCAGTCGATCACGAACTCTCTCAGTATGAGATGAAAACTAGATGAAATAAGGAAACTTCCTTTCATTAAACAAGCAGTCTTACATATAGATGCATAACCCAGGGACTAGAGTGTTTGCTAAAACTTTACAATCGGGAGCTTCGCTCTACCATCGATACCTTCAAAAATGCACAAACTGAGTACATATACTTGGGCAAGTTTGCCCAACAGAGGCGTGCTCTCCCTCCAAGGCGTAGCGTCTCTTCAATCAATATTCGGGCGGAATTCCTTCGTCAGACGTCTCCTTAACTTCACGTGGCCTTTGCAGGGGAGGAGTAGCTGAGGCAGTAAATGCTGAGCTAAAGTGTGCAGACCTCCTCCGGCTGGTCGAGAATTCGGCATGGCTTCTCTGGAAAAATGGGTACACAGGACCCTCTCGAGCAGTCTTCTTGCCAGACCCTCCATTCTTTACATTTAATGAATGAGGAGAGGCTTCAACCACGCTTTCTCGCCTTCACTTTCTCCAATCGAATAACCAGGACCGAGGTCGGATCAACTGGCACTTGGAGATTGCGGTAATTCCTTCTGTGAACATACACCACACCTTCGGCTCTTTCTGAGCAGTTTCTTTCTTTCCCAAGTGACCATGGGATGTGACCTCGTTCTTATCCCCAAGGCGCCCTCGACGTTCGAGAATGGAAAGGAGATAATCCTTGCTTCTTGAAATCGCGATGAGCGAAACGTCAAGGCGGCTTAATCTGGCGCCACCCGCCCCTCTAGATCTGACGGTCCTGAATTCACTTCAGTGATGTTGTGGGTCTAGGTCCTGGACATTCCCGACACTTCACACATCAGGAATACGATGATGTTGGACCCTACTTATCATATCCATGATGGGTGAAAAGTCCAAGAGCCTAATCACGCGCCAGGTGTCTGCTTCAAATGGACGACTGAGACTGCCCCCTGATACTGTGGGTCCAAATTTAAAATTTCTTTGCCTTTCGCGATCGTGAGTTCGTGGGTTAAAGACCCTCATATTCCTTTTCTAAACTCCTAATCCCCGATATGGCGATACGAGTCAGGCCCCCTTTCTAGTCAGCGCTCTCTGCATGTAACCGTCAGCTAGAGCCCAAGTACTAGCGCCTCTTGTTACTCGTGACCTCGCGAGCTGGAGTATCAAACTTTGGCATTCTCCCCTTGTGAAGTGCCGAGATGCGATGGTCAACGAAGGTTGACCCCCTCTGGGCACTTTCGTAACTTGCAATCTTTGCACAACTAAAAGACATAGTGCGCCCTCCGAACTCACGAACCCCGAGCTCGAGAAATAACACTGCGCTTGAACTATTTGTGATCAACAACCCTCGTAACTTCGTGAGTGCCTCCCGAAGGACTCCGACCGTTGAATTCCTTAAAACTTTTGGTGCTATACTTGACGAGACTCGGTTAATCTGCAATTACCCATCAATCATTGTTCTGCTCTGTCGCTGAAGAATGAAATACCCTTTTTCTTGATTTTAAGTCTGAAAAGGACTTCTTCTGTGTGCTGCGCTTGGGCGCTTCTCGTGAAACCTGCAGATCTGGATATCCCTATGCCGAAGAAAATTAATGTTTCTAACAGGAAGATATTGAAGTTGATATGGATAAATCTCTACACCAAAACCCCAAAAAATAACCTACCATTATAGCAGAGGAAAATGAGCAGTTGATAGAGGAGAATCAACCAACACAAAATGAAGTAGGGGATAGAGAGAAAGAACTGAGTGTGGAAGATCCCATCGAATAAATGAGGGAAGGATAAGATATAGATATTCCTTCTGGAGATACAGTGAAGTAATTAAGTGTGAAGAGGTCACCATCACCTAAAAGGGAAAAAACACCACTAGAACAGATTCAGGAGGTTGAAATAGTGATTCCAAGCGAGAATGTAATTGAGTTGCAGGAAGAATCATTTGATTTTCATGATGATTCTTCCCATGTTTCCCCTGATGATGAAGTTTAAATTGTCTCAGAGAAACCTCCCAAAACAGTGCCAAATCTACTAAGGAGGAAGAGGTGATTGCCAACGTTTCCATCAACTTTCCCAAGTAGAAGAAGAAGAAATAGGGTTGTTGTCACAGAAGAAGCAACTAAAATGAAAACGATCAAAATTGAGAGTCATGTGTTGCATCCTCTTTAACCATTGTTACATAAGAACCACTAGGTGATAAACAAAAACAATAAACTATCATTGTAACACTAGAACCATTTGACAACCTGAGCCTAAATCAAAGAGGTGTTGAAACACAAGAACATGTTGATGAAAGACATTAAAGTCATATTCATGCCCTATTATTTGAGAATGATCAATTGAAAAGAGAAGTTTAGAGGATTATGGAGGAATTGGAAATGCTAAAAGAAAAAAAGGGAGCCCAAAGGCCTCCACCTCATGATCTGGATTTATTAGTGTAAGCAACCCATATTTTAGGAGGACAGACTGTGCCATCAGAAAAGGATAGAACATATGAAACATTTAAGGAATATTTGTGTCCTGAGTGTGGGGATATTTATATATTGGTTGGGTATGATATGACCCTTATTTAGCCCTCAACTTAGGTACTAATCAAAATATAGGAAGATATGCTTGAGGTAGCACAAAGAAATAAATCCACTGCCACACAAGAACCAGTGGCTAAGGAGAAGAAAAGAAGATTGTTGAAACACTTGAGAATTCCATTGTAACAAAAGAACCTATGGTACCCGATTTAAATACACATTTTAGTAAGGATATACAAGAAGTTTTCACTGTAACATAAGAACCAGTGATGGCTAATAATGTTGAACCAACCTAGCCTGAGAGTACCATTGCTACATAAGAACCGATGATACCTAATTTAAATCAACGATCTGATGAGGCCCCAAAATAAGCCACTATCACACAAGAAATAACGATTGAGAAAGAGGAAATACCACAACCAGATAAAGTCACTGTTACATAAGAACCAGTGACACAAGCTCAAATTCCTCTGGAAATCAGTCATGAGGATGAACTGGAAGTTGACCATCATGACATAGTAGATAATACTATCTCTTTTCTCGCAAATATTGATAAATGGAAGCAACAGGTTGCGATGTTTGGAGAAAGAATGATTCCTGTTCCAACCCATGGAAAGGAAATACAGGACCTTAGGGAAAAATAAATTGAAGTTTTTATGTCTCAAAAATTTAAATGGGAATAAATGAAGAAGGAATTGGGAGAGTTGAAGAAGTTGCAAGGGAAGTGCCAGATTCTGCAACAAGATACAAATCAAATGTATTTGTTAGTAGAAGAGTTGTTGACCTATAGAATCCCTTCTCCCTCATACCTAGTCTTCCTTCATGAACAATTAAATATTTTTAAGCTTAAACTTATTAAGGAAGGAAGGCCTTATAAAATTATTAGTGCCTCTAAGTTTTTAGAAACTTTCTCCTAGAGTGATTTCTCATATCATAATTTCTTGTGTGAGCTTTATTTGAATGAACAGACCTTCCTATTGGATATAAAATTTAATCTCATTGCCTATGTAGGATATGTGCATCTGAGAGCCTTCACTTATTTTGTGAATGGATTCAGGTGGATATCGGTGTCCACCCACCTATTCCAACTGGCTCAAAACAATGTTCTGGCAATTTACTATTTTTAGCAGTTTTTCAGTTCCCAAACCTCTAGGGCCATTTTGAGGTCCTAAATGAAGTTTTTTCAGAATTGATCACCTCGATGATAGCTAGAGATTCTCATTGAGCCACCAAAATTAATCTTCTTGACGATACCTTTCCAACGAGTTATTGTGCGACCCAAACGAATATCATATGCCAAATTTAAGCCCTCGGGAGGTTGATGCACCAAACTACCCAAAATGGGGTCCAAAAAAATGTTGAATTTTCATCTTCTTGGGTTAGTGCTGTGGATTTTATTTATGTTAAAAATGACTTTGGAGCCTCACTGTAATAATCATATTCTTTTGAATTTTATTAGCCATCAAATATCTTCTCAGAGATAAGCTACCACCATTCTAGTGATTCTTTCACTCTATATTTTTATAGTCTTGTACATTTCACTCATTAATAGAAATTGTGTATTACTGCATCTATGTGTTTATGGTTATATATCTGATAAATATGTATTATACTATTGTATATTTGATATATCTCTTTACATTTATTTATTATATATTCGCTCTCATTTCGTGGAGAAAATAATCCGGATTAGTGGTATCAAAGCAGGCTTCTCTTGATTGTTTTTTTAGTGCATGTCCCCGACAAGGTTTGAGTATATCAAGTTGGGTCTCAAGCTTGTATATCTTAAGGAAAATCTCTCTCACATGCCAAATAAACCCTCCATGGCAGAAGAAAAGAAAAATGATTGAGAAGACGATTCTATCAATCTGTTTCTTGAGAAATCTCTCATGTGACAAAGGGACTAAATGATGGAGAATTTCTCCCACATCCTTCAATGCCTGCCTATAAAAACTAGTGCATCTTCAAAAAGAGACCACTTTGTAGGTACCTAACCTTTCAAGGTACAATTTAATTTTGATATTCCCCTATTTGAAGGATATATAGATGTGGATGCCCTAGAAAAATGGTTAAATTTGCTAAAAGGTTATTTCTTTGTTCACAAATTTTATGACATGGAAAAGATAACCTTCGCACTCGTTAAGGATCTACCCCATGTCAAACATTGGTGGGAAACTTACTGGGAGAAAATTTCCATAGAGGATTCTGGAATATATGGGGTCAAGGCCACTTGGTATTTTTTTGTGGATGTGGTCAAGGAACAATATTACCCTCTTAGTAACTATGATGACCAATACATGAGATGGAACATGTTGCGTCAAGAGAGGGGCCAAGCAGTGTCAGAGTTCACCAATACCTTCCATACCTTGCACACCAAGTTGGGTATCAAATATTTTGAGCGACATTTAGTTATGAAATACCATGGGGCTCTACACAGATACATCCAAACTAAAATGGAGTTTCTGGAGATATCATCACTAGGAGTGCCCTATCGATATGCTGTCAAAATTGAGTAGAAATTTAGGCACCAGAACAAATGAGAGTTTTGGTCTTCAAATCCACAACAACCAAAGTATGATAAAAATGGCCCTAACAAACAGCCTCCAGAAATCCAGTCCAAGCCACAAGAAAAGAAGGGCCACAAAAAGATGAAGAAGGACATTGGAAAGTAGTGAGATTTCCACAAACACCCTTGGCACAACAGTGATGGATGTCGCTCAAAAAAATCATTAGTGGCCAAGATCAAAGAAAAATATTTGAATGCAAATTCATAATCTAATTCAGAAACACTGGCAGAAGACATATCATCGATGCATACCCCATTTCTATTTTTGTGACCAAAAAAAATCAACAAGAAGAACCAACAGATCCTGAAGAGGGGGAACACCTCTTCCTTTCAAATATGTGGGTGAAGAGGACCCCATTTCATTTCATTGTGGATAGCGAAAGATAGAGAAACCTCATCTCAGAAGAGGTCGTCAAACAATTGGGATTTTCGAGAACACTACACCCACAACCACACAACACCAGGTGTCTTCACTAGGCATGTGATCTCTGTGTCAGCCAACAATGTCGATTTTCATACAACATCCAACCCTTCAAGGATGAGGTATTATGTGATGTTTCCCTGCTGGATATCTGTGATGTTCTCTTGGGCCAACCATATATGTGGAAGCGCCATGCTATATATGAGTCTCGACCCTGTAGTGTCATTTTTACTCTGGGGGGTCATCTATATAGGATACCAGAGGTAGTTCCAACTATTGTCCCATATAAACAGTTTCGCAAGGTAATATCTCATACAACAAAATTTGGATTCTTAACAATATATTTGAAAGGTGAACAAAAGGACACTGGAACAACTACAACCTCACCCTAAGCACCTTTTATCCAACATAAGCAAGTCAACAAGATTGCAACAAATAGAAAATATTCCTTCTGCACACAGTCATCTTATGTAGCCCGAATGGTTGAACCAACTCAATCCCATCAACAAAAGTTTCGTGAAGCCCTTCAGAAAACTAAGAAACACAACTTCTCCAGCAAGGCGAGTGACTCACCAACATTTCAGATTCAACAAACGCTTCCCCCTCTTCCCTGGGAACTTAACGCAATGGAGACCATTTCTTCCTAAGGAGGGAGGATTGATCCAGGTGAATATCAGTGACCACCCACCTATTCCAACTGGCTCAAAACAATGTTCTGGCAATTTACTATTTTTAGTTTTTTTTTTCGGTTCCTAAACTTTCGGGGCCATTTTGAGGGCCTAAATGAAGTTTTTTTGGAATCGAGCACCTCAATGATAGCCAAAGGATCTCATTGAACCCCCAAAATGAATATCCTCGATGATTCCTTTCCAACAAGATATTGTGTGCCCCAAACGGGGATTATATGCCAAAGTTACGCCCCTCAGAAGTTGATACACCAAACTACTTAAAATGGGGTCCAAAAAACTATTGTCTTTTCATCTTCTGGGGTTAGGGTTTTGGATTTTATTTATGTTAAAAAGGCCTTTGGAGCCTCATTTTAATAATCATATTCTTGCGAATGTGAGTAGCCATCACATCTCTTCTCAGAGATAATATGCCACCATTCTAGCGAGTCTCACTCTTTATTTTTATAGTCTTGTTTATTTTGCTCATTAATAGAAATTGTGTATTACTGTATCTCTGCTTTTATGGTTATATCTCTGATAAATATCTTTTGTATTATTGGATATATGATATATCTTTGTACATTTTTTTATTATATCTCCGCTCTCATTTCATGCCAAAAATAATCCAGATCAGTGGTATCAGAGTAGGCTGCTCTTGATCATTTTTTCAGTGCATGTCCTTGGCGAGGTCTAAGTATAACAAGTTGGGTATCGAGCTTGTCTCTCTTGAGGAAAATATATCTTGCATGCCCAAGAAACCCTCCATGGAAAAAGAAAATAAAAATGATAGAGAAGGCGATTCTATCAATCTGTTACTTGAGCAAGCTCTCATGCCACAAAGGGATGAAATCATGGAGAATTTTTCCCACATCCTTCAATGCATGTCGATAAAAGCCGACGTGTTTTCATCAAGCGGCCACTCTGGAGGCAACTCGCCTTTCAAGGTACAAGTTAATTTTGACATTCCTGTATTTGAAGGTTATTTTTGTGTTCACAATTTTTTTGATAGGGAAAAGATAACATTCTCATTCAAGGCTCTCCCCCATGTCAAACATTGGTGGGAAAATTACTGGGAGAAAAGTTCAATAGAGGAGTCTGGAATATATGGGGTCGAACCCACTTGGGATTTTTTTGTGGATGTCGTCAAGAAACTATTAGAACATATAATTGTAGGGATCAAAAAGAGTCACTTTGGTTTGGTTTTTGAGTCATAAGGTTTATAGTTAATAGGTTTTGAGTCTTTAGTCTATGGTCATAAAATTATTTTTTGTTTCAAATAAGTGGAGCTATGTCTAGACGTGATCTAGAGTCTTTCGGTTATGTAACTTTTCATCATGAAAATGTTAATAAACTCCTATGAGTCACACCTTTGATATTTAGATCATTACTTTGACATGTCACACCACAAGGTTCCTCTTTTCACCATCCATCCGTTTAAGTGTCATGTCAAAGTCGGGTGTATGTGTTGCCAACTCACTAGGAGAGTTTGTAACGTACTCTAAGTACCTCATGCATTCATTTGTCATCATTATAATTAAAGAATCGTTTCAAAGAGAATTTCATTGTTTTCAGAGCCTACATTTAACCAATTCTTTAGGGATTATTTCATAAGATCTACTAACAATTTCCTCGAAGTGTGCAAACTTTGTTTGAACTTGGCGCTGCAAACTGACATTGTGAATTGGATGAAGAGGAAATTTGGAGCTTGGATAACTTGCAAGTGTATCTATTCAATTCACAGATACCAACATCAATCTCAGGTTTACCATGAACTCCTTGAGGGTCTACATGTTGTTTAAAGGTTGAGAGAAGGGTTTATGTTAGTTTATCTATCGACATTGTGAACTGTCCTAATTTTATTGCTTCCAGCCTTCAAAACCACTTACATGCAATTTCAAAACCTTTCCATTAGTCCATATTGTTAAATTGACCCCATTCCTCTTTTACACTACTAAGAAACCACATGTCGCACTAAATTTTACCTAGCATTGTGAACTGGTTAATCTGGCACTACGAACAGGGCATTGTGAACCCTTTGTTCTAGCACTGTTAAAACCTTCATCCTCTACATATTTAAAAGCTTGGTTTTGAGAGAGTGCATATGAAACCCTATCTAATTTCAAATGTATGGTTGTTCATCCTCTAATTCAATCTTAAGTTTCACAAGTCATCAATGTTGTTAACTGATATTTATACTGATAAAAAACCTTGCTTTAGTAGAAAATTCACATTTGT
This sequence comes from Picea engelmannii, assembly GCA_009831015.1. NCBI lineage: Eukaryota > Viridiplantae > Streptophyta > Pinopsida > Pinales > Pinaceae > Picea > Picea engelmannii. Next base: position 808,024 of record ML776745.1, on the reverse strand, counting down.
ATCCGTTTTATTATAACTCTCAATTGTTGTTCCTTTCCCTCTTATTGGAAGAGTGTCTTGTATCATACCTCAATGTGTATAGAGTGAGGTATATAAAATTTTTGGACAAAGTCATCATTTTGAAAACATTTTAGTTATTAAACCCAAATTTCTTGTTTCATGCATTTTACAACATTTTTGGTAATGGCTATGTTTTGTAGCCCATGATTATCAGTTCGGGTGCTTTCCTTTAATCAATATTTTAAAGATTATGAAGTTTACAACATTTTTGGACACGTGATATAGTTTTGGGATGTTAAAGACTTTGTAAAAAGTGAAAAAGGCTGCTATAGGAATGTTTGCAGCGCCGACGCTGCGAACTGGTAATTTATGACAGTTTATAAGCATTAGCACACAACATAGGATTGTTTTGATCATAAATTTTGAACCCCAATATGGGTTCCTTTGAAATTTGGTGTCGAAAAAAAACATGAGGGTTTTGAATTGATGAAAAAAATGCATCCTGACCCACTTCGTAATTTTGGAGACAAGATAATAAAATCACCTATAGGAAAGTTTGCAGTGCATTTCGTCAAAGGCATTCCAAACTCTAACAGTCTGACAAATTCGAGCTATGGGAAGGCTTCTATATATTAGGGAAGGTTCAAATGGTCTCCTATAAATTATTTGGACATGAGGGACATGTGATCCATATACATATTAAGCAGCACGACCTGTTTCAAAATCCATTTATCTCAATATCCAAGATCCCCAAAAATAGGAATTTGTTAGGTTTTTGTTGGAATATTTTGTAAAAATACTCTTAAATGGAGGAGGATCCTATGTATCTAATTGGTTTAGACCTCCTTAGTGTAGATAAATATCATTCTCTATACGTAAAGTGGATTTTGATATGGAAAGGGTTGAAGTGATAAGAAAAAGGTTGTTACTATTTTGCAAATTCTCAGACTCTGTATTTTTGGATGGAGGATTCCTGTGTAGTCAAAGATTATCTTGTGCTCCACTCTTTGTCCATTCTCTTTGTCCTCTTTATCTAATGGAATACTGATTGATAAATTATATATCAACAACTTTGTTATGAGAGCTATGCAGTGGATGATTTATTGTGTATTTTTTGAAGCATTTCTTCTTGGAGAAAATCTTTATTTCTTGATTTGAAGGATCCTAATTAATAAAATTTCAACCATATGAATGTGTCAATCAAGCCTGATGTGAAATTGACTGTTCATCTTGATGTTTTTCTTCATTTTATTATATTCATCTTTTGAAATATGTGTTGGTTGGAGATTATGATAGCCCTTTTTGTTGGAATATAGTCTTTGGAATTTCGTGCATTAGATCAACATTTGAACCTTGTCAATTTGATCCATTTTTTAATATAATCACTCATCCAACTCTAAACATTTTGATGGGTATTGCGCTTACTCTTACAATAGTTTAAGTGTGACTCTCGGTGCTAACATTTTTGGCTCCCTTGCCAAGGAAAGAAGAGTGAAGTGATCTTCCCTGGGAGAACGACATAGATCCAACTCTTAATGGTAGAAAAGAGAAAGACACAAAGTTTGAATGCAATCTTCTATCTGGTGACTCTACAATCAAAGAATCCATTGGAGAAAGAATCCTGCTGACAAGAAGATGAAAAGGTGGAAGGGAAAAACTAGGTATCATCTTATTAGTTTTCTCCATGAATTTTTTTTCTTTTTCATTAGCCCATTCTTGTCTTTCGTGTGGCATGTAAAGAGGATTATCCATTGCTTCATCTATTCGAATGACCATAAGCCTGTTTTTATATATCCCTCTTTGGAAGAAAAAGTTCTACATTCTTCATGTGTTATAAATTCTAATCTCAGCTGAAACACATGAGGATGATGATGTACATATATTCATATATCTTGAAATTGATCATTCTTGTCATACTGTAAATGATAAAGTTGATCCATCATCTTCCATCATCACTATTGGAACTAGCAATCAACATGTTGAACTTGACTTTCAACCCATTGAATTTCAGTCTAGAATTAGAGGGAACGTTTCTAGATTTCCTTTTGTCCTTCATGAATACCATCCAAAATTTTTAGATTACCTTCCTAGATTCAATGGAGGAGATCATGTGACAATAGAGAAACACATGGTTTCGTTTGAGCTTTTTGCTAACCTATTACAAATCGTTCATGATGATGTATTCATGAGGACTTTCTCTCAATATCTACATCGAGATGTTGGACAATGGTTTAGAAATCTAGAGGATAAATCCATTGGTTCATGGAATGAATTTCATGATGCTTTTATGAAGTATTGGGTGTTGGATCATGTTGTCATTGATGCCAATGGTTTGATTGATTGATGTCAAGTGATTGATTGATGTCAAAGGATTGATTTATTGATGATTGATGTAGTATAATATGTATTGTCCTTGATGAGAATGCATAGATGAAGATGGATCAATGAGTTGTCATTGATACATGATGAAGATGGATTGATGTGGTTTCATTGGTATGTGATGCATTGTTGGAAATGTATAGATGACTCATTATTGTCTTATCATGATTGATAAGGTGCACAAATGGATGAACTCCAAAGTGGTCCCCTTATGGTGAAATCCCTCATGGGAAGACGCTTTGAGGATTGAGTTATCTTAGAAGAATGGTTGGAGGACCCATTCTCTCATTATTGTCTTATCATGATTGATAAGGTGCACAAACGGGTGAACTCCAAAGTGGTCCCCTTATGGTGAAATCCCTCACGGGAAGATGCTTTGCGGATTGAGTCATCCTAGAAGAATGGTTGGAGGACCCATGCTTGTATGTGGAATAACGAGATAAAGATCAAGGAAATTGTTGGTGAAACTATCCTAGATGGATAGTGCTTGTCATGCCATTTCTGGTGGTATGTGGAATGTCACATAACTCCTCATGGTTTTAGAGTTATGGCCTTACGAAGATGAAGGACCTCCACATGAAGGCTTGAATCCCCCAAGGTCAAACAAGTCAAAGTGACCTAAAAGAGGAAATCATTATTTAAATGATAAAGTAAAGTGACAAAGTCAAGGTGGATTATTTAAATAATAAAGAGAAGTGACAAAATCAAGAAATGATAAAGTAAAGTGACAAAATCAAGAAGGAATATTTATGGAAAGTGGTTAACTCTAAAAATAAGGAAAATAGGTTAAGTGACCTAGAAATGGGTTAATATTATTAAAATGATAAATTAAAGTGACAAATTCAAGGTGGATTATTTAAATAATCAAGAGAAGTGACAAAATCAAGAAGGAATATTTAAATGATAAAGTATTGGAGAACTTTTTATTTATGGAAAGTGGTTAACCCTAAAATAAGGAAAATAGGTTAAGTGACCTAGAAATGGGTTAAGTGACCTAAATATGGGTTAAGTGACCTAGAGGATGAAAGTATAAATAAGATAGCAATGGTCTCTTGTAGATCATTCCTTTTGTGGATCAATGGAGAGCTTCTTGTGAGAATATCTTTTGGAGTATTGATGGAGAGCTTCTTGTGAGAGCTTCTTGAGGATTTTTTGTGTGGAACACTTGAGAATATTGAATATCTATAGGTGAATGAGGTAAACAAGGATATATAAGATGAAATTTTGAATAAAGTGAATAAAATAAGACCGAAATGCAAGGAAGGATAAATTCTTTTGATGGTGCTTTCTAAGGTATGTTATTTACAGGTCATCTCACCATTTTCGCTATACCTTTTTTTCTATAATTATTCAGATCCTGAAATTTCTATAAAAGTGAGAAAATATATCCAAGTATCTGTGGTTAAAAATTCATCTTGTGGGTCATTGTATTTTTGGAGTTACACTCCGTGGAAAATAAGGTTTGTGACCAGTCCCGAAGCTAGTCAAAAACAGGTGTTTCGGGTAAAAACGTCATAACTTCTTCATAATGGATCCAAATTCTATGAGACCAATTGTTTTGGTTATATTACAGTCTTTAGTATGGTTTGGAATAGTTTCATATCGATTCAACAAATATTTTGTGCGAGGCACACTCTACAAGGTCTCTCTCTAGAATAATCCAGAATTAAGCAAGGTATTCCATTTTTGCTATAAATCCTTTTCTGAGAGGTTAAAAATAGTGCCACCTAGAGGAATTGAAAAAAACACACTGAAGAACATTGTGTATCAGTTTCAGATCTTTGTTCATTACAGGTACAAAGTTATGATTATTTCAATTTAGGGTTGTTGACTAATCCAAAACTAGTCATGGTTGAGACAAGTAGTTGATGAGTTGGCACATACATGAGGTGTATAATTGATGATTTTGGTACATATTGATGAGTCATTGTTGATGAGTATTTGACATGATTGGTATATACTTGGTACATGGTTGGATGCACTTGTTTATGGTACAGGTTGATTACAGGTTGTTTGTCACAGGTTGGTGCATGGTTGATGCTCTTGTTTATGGTACAGATTGATATMTGTTGAGGATTGTTGCCTCATCTCAGTTGGTGCTGAGAATGTAAGTTGAGTCTTGCATATAGAGTTGGTGCTCTTATAGAGTTGTACTCTATTCAATTTTTGCTGAAAAATCCCTGGATTGAAGACCATAATAAAAAGAAAAATTGTACATACATCGTGTGTTCCTTATGGAGATGATTTGTTGATGATATATTGTTGATATGTATTCACGTCTAACTAATTATTAATGACATCAATGAGTAATGAGTAAATTTTGAATGCTAACTAATGAGTTTTGTGTAAGAGGGAAGTTTTGGGAAAAAGATCCCCACACTCATTCACCCCCCCCTCTAAGTGTGGTAGGTGTGTCCAACATTGGGGTGAGAACAAATATTTTGACTAATACCTGACTGATTTTTATTCTTTGAGAAGGGAGGATGATGAAACTATTGTTCAATTCAATAAGAGGTTTCATAGTACTTATCACAACATGCCTATTGAAATTAGGCCTATTGAGGTTTCTTCCATGATACAATATACAATGGAATAAAATCCCAATCTATTCCTATACCTGAGAGAAAGAAAGTCACCATCCTTGTAGTAGATATTTTCTAATGCAGACGAAGTGGAGAGTAATATTCGAGCATGTGCACAACTCTCTTTCCAGATATTGGACAATGTTTTGGATGAGGAAGAAACTGAGGAAGTACATGGACAACAAGAAGCTTATCTGAGCTTGAAATTGTTTGAGCATGCTTGTGCATCATTTTCAGATCTTAAAACTTTTTTTGATCTTGAAATTCTTAAATCAGATTTTTCCATAGTTAAATATGCAAATGTACATGTTTATAACTCATACCAGCAAGATGAATTTATATATGCAGCTCAATATTTTCATAATTATGAACAACGGGCTGATTTCATTTATGATGAATATCATGAGGAATATTTTGCATAAGGTGGTGACATTTCTATTTCAGAGAAATTTTTTGCCCCTCATCATCTTACAGTTGACTTAGAAAATCAGTTAACATTCTTGGCTCATGATAGCCTCCTTGATTATATGCTTTTAAAATTTGGTCAAGAAGATAGGAAGAAGCTATAGGAACATGTGAGTTTTTTCTCTTTAAACAAATAGATGGCCAACATGAAGAAAGTCAACAAGAAAATAAAAAGGAGCAGATTTATGTATCAACATGTATTAATTCTCCCAGTATTGTCTTTGTATTTGACAATTTTAGAGCATATTTTTTAGAGGAAAGTAAAGAGGAGGTTGAGAAATCATATGGTCACTCTATAGTGATTTTTTATTCAGAGAATGTTGACCAACAATTTCAAGAAGACACTGCAAATAAGTTTCTTTCCCAAGGAGCTAATCAACAACCAATAAAATATTTTGTTGTCCATGATTTCTTTGAAGCATATGATATCTGTGGGATGTTTCAAGGAGGTCAAGAGAATTACAGTCTTGTCAGTAGAGAAAAGATTATGAAGGAGAAACCTAGTCTTCTGATGTATCCAAAAATCTGTCATGTGATTCATGATCCTATAGTCATAAACCTAGAGTCTATTTATTCATAAGTTTTCTGCATTAGAGATTTTTCCATGTAATCAAGTTTCATCTATAGGTATCAATTGTTCATAGACTCTCTTTTGCCTTTGTTGCATATTTTGTGGGTTTTATTAAAGAGTTACCTACAAAAAGTTATATTTATCAATCAAATGCTTTTATGGCTTCACTAGAAGTTTCATTACACTTATAAAGCAGAGTTCATCTAGTTAGAGTAGGGTAGTGTAGAAAATAAGCTCGATTCCGAGCATTTTATTTCAGTTTTGCAGTAGATCAGAAACAAAATTCCATAACCCAATGAAGGGACTACAACAAAATTTGTTCTCCAACCTCCCAGGCAGATGGATTTGTAAGTCAGATAAGCAGGTTACAGTTTACAGGCTTGGAACGAAGTGATGACTCCATAAACCAATGTATAAGACATTGGAACTACATGTTCTTGGAGCCTCACAGGGAGGTCTCCATCCCCTATGGAGCCATATGTAAGAACATATAATTGTAGGGGTAAAATAGTGTCACTTTTGTAACAACCCGAGTTAAACAAATGTGAAGGATTATTAAGTAAAAATTAATTAGGGGATTAATCGTCTTAATATGGTATTAATTAAACAAGATAGGTATAATAAAACTAATTAAATAATTATTGATTAATTAATGGTTGCAATTTGATTAATTAATTGAT
>ML776745.1:709183-781090 GCA_009831015.1 Picea engelmannii | reverse complement strand
AGATCCATGACTCTGGACAAGGTCTTGGATAGCCAGAGATCACCAAATGACAAATCTGATATTGGACTCAACAAGGTAGAAATAAGTGCTCCTAAGAAACCTGATATAGGTCCTTCATTTGTGAGAAAGAAAAGCAGGCATGAGAGTGGGTGTAGCAGTTTTCTCCTATGATTGAACATGGACATAAAAGCCCTAGATTGAATGCATCATGGAAGAAAAATGAAAATTGCAGCAATAGAGATCGATGATATTCAATGGGGAGATCCAAGGGCTATTTAAAAGGTACAAGTTATAATTGCACAGTGTTCCTGTAGAGACAACAAGAGGAAAGACCTTGTCAAGGAAACTTAACCTTTTAGGAAAAAAGGGGGAAAATAGTCAGAAGCAGAGAGATGACAGTGACAGGGGGAGTCATCCACTCATGAGAATATTGATAAAGGAGTCCAAGTAAGAGAGGTGAGCAATTTTGAATTTTGCACAGAGGATACAGCGGAAGATGAAGATGAACAGGTCCAAGAATCAGAAAGAGAAGACTCTAGTTCAGATACAAATATTCTGTAGGCCTCATATAAGAGAGTCCTTCCTATTAGGGGGAGTTTGTATTGATTTAATATCAGATACCTCCTAAAATACCGCAACAGCTTAGGGGGAGCATGTTCTCTTTGACATTGATGTCAAAGGGGGAGAAAAGAATTCGGGTGCCTTAGTTTCCATCAATGCCAAAGGGGGAGATTGTTGGCAAATGTTTAACAAGAAGCATATGATTTTCATTGATGGAAAGTACAACAGTGAAGATGGCAGGATCAGAGTGTGCATCGATGGAAAAACAAGAACAACGTAAGCTCAGGAGGTACATAGTCGAGGACAACACACGCAGAAAAACTCCAGATATAGGAGTTCACAGAGGAGAAGGAAGACAAAGGTGGAGGCAATTGAGAACTTGTAATTTTCCCAAGGTTGGGAGGAAAGTGTGCAAAGCTCAGGAGGGAGCACAGTCGCTGTCAGATTGGCTGAAGAAGAAGATCTGGACTGTTGGTTTCTAAGTCCAGGAGGAGCTCAGAAGAAGCCTATAGGAGGGAGAGATTGAGAGCCATTGGATCTCATTCAGAAATCCCATCGGTCGTCAGATCGGACAGGAGTTGCACGAGGTTTACCATCGGGAAAAGCTGAGGTGAAATCCCAAAAGGAGGGTTGACTCATCGGGGTTTCACATATCAGGAATCCCGTGAGCCAATGCATTGCGGCATTGAAAATCTCGAAACCTCAACGAGTGGTAAGACTGAGGTCACGGGGATAACGGTCATATGGGCCAGGAGCCTAGCTAGGAGAGCTAGTGCATAAAGAGCGCGTGGGAGTTTCGAGGATTGTGTTTTGGAAATGTCAAAGAAACAATGCAACAGGAATCCTGATTTCTCGATATGAAAAATCCCGGCGCGATCTGAGCCATCAAATCAAGAACACATTTGAATTATCGACTCGACTCACGTCAGCAAACCATGTCAGCTAGGAACACGTGTCACAACCAGGTAATAACAAGTGTCAGACTGATTCAACATTTCAGGCACATGTAAGTCACGAATCAGAGTGACACGTGGCAGTATTCAACACGTGTCAATCCATGTGTGACGTCAGCAGATGGACACCTTGTCGGAGTTTCGAGGATCGAGTGTTGAAGTTGTCAAAGAACATTGACATCAGGAATCCCGATATCGCGATATGAAAAATCACGATGTAATCTGAGCCGTCAGATCAAGCTTTGATCTGGACCGTTGATTCCACTCAATGGAGAGGCATCGGGGATCGAGAGTTGGACATGAAAAATATTATTGACATCAGGAACCCCAATTTTGCGATATGCGAATTCGCGATTTAATTGCAGCCGTTAAGTTAAGAAGTGACCTGGACCGTTGATCTGATTTCTTTTTGGAGTATTGGGGATCGGAACTTTAAAGTGAAAAAAAAAATGGACATCAATGATGTCGAAATCGCGATACACGAAATCGCGATTTAATAGCAGTCGTTGAATAGAGATCAGATCTGGACCATTGACATAACTCCATATCGGAGTTTCGTGGATCACGACATCAAGAGAAATAGAAAACAAGGTAACAAGAATTTTGAAATCGCGATATGCAATATGGAAATTCAATCACAACCATTAAATCAAGCTTGGATCTGGACCGTAGATGTAACTCCATATTGGAGTTTCGGGGATCACAACTTGGAGAGGGAAGAACACAATGCGACATGAATGCTGAAATGACGAAACCCGGTTTAAAGGAAATATTAATAAAGCTCATCCAACGACGTAGATTAACCTGAAGGATATATGAGGGCTACTGATGCACGACATAGTGAAACTACCAGAAACCATTGATGGCGTCTACTAGAGAATTCAAAGAAACCCCTGTGTGATCGCTAGAGGAGATGAAGAGTCTCCAAGCTTCGTCCAAGTGAAGGAAGACTATTTTTAGAATGGATTGACAGATGGATGAGCGTGGAAGCCTGTAACAAAAATAGAGAAGGTGAGCTCAACTGTCAAATAGAAGACAAAGAGTCCCAACTGCCAGAGAGGCTGAGGAATCTCAACATAACATCCAGTGATGCTGAACGTGTGGGAAAACGGCCAGAGAAGCTGAAGAGTTATTATGATGATCACGCAGAGAACTCAAGAGGTGGAGAAGATTGGTGCGGTATGAGCATGCATAGGAATGGAAAATATTGCATGCACAAGAGGCACAGAAGCTATATATACATGGTACAGAGAAGAGATGAGGTTGTTTTTGCTGTTGGAGTTTTCTATGGTTGTTGTTGGTAAAGGTGATTCACGTGTCAAGAAGGAGGAGAGTGCAGCAACTGAATAACACAGAAGAGGAACAATGCAGTGAATGGACATGGTGCACAGAGCATAAAGAGTGGTAGAACAAACGACGCAAGTGATGTGTGCAGGAAGGCAATGAGGCAGACTGAGTAAAGAAATGCAGCAGAACAATAATGAGTCTGGTAAGCCATTGTTGAACATTTTATCACTGTAATAAGTTTTAGTAGCAAAGATTAATATTTCAGGGTGGTTAGGAGGTGATCGGGAGGATTGTTGTCCTCAAAGGTTCAAGTGGGTGATTGAACACAGAGAGGTTTAGCTTCCATCTGGTTGCATCTAGAGAAACCAGGGAGGCAGGGTGGTGCAAGGGAGAACTCTTGTTCTCTGTTATACAGGTTGGTGCCTGTATGATTGGAAGTTGGTGATTCCGTCTAGTTGGTGCTGGAAACACTCAGGGAGTTGGTGCTTCCTTCTAGTTGGTGCTAGAGAAACCAGGGAGTTGGTGCTTCCTTCTAGTGGGTGCTAGAGAAAACAGAGAGTTGGTGCTTCCTTCTAGTGGGTGCTAGAGAAAACAGAGAGTTGGTGCTCTCAGCAAGTTGCAACTTGCAAAACAGAGGTTGTAGCCTCATTATGAGTTGGTGCTCATATGTATGATAATGTAAAGAATGTAATTACTACTTATCATATAAAGAAAAAAAGGTTTTTACCCTGTATGGGTTTCCTCGAAAAATATTTGTCTCTGTGTTTCTCATATATGTGATTGATGCTGAATGTTCTAGTGTTTATTTCTCTGCATTATTGTGATCATCATTCAGTGTTTCTGAAAAGAGTTTTAAAAGAAGCATAATTGTTTAAGCTCAATAACAACTGATTCACCCCCCCCTCTCAGTTGTCCAACATCTATTTGTTCAAAATTTTCCTGCATTAGAGATTTTTCCATTCAAGCAAGTTGCAATTGTAAGTATCAATTGCTCATAAACTGTCTGTTGCATTTGTTGCATCTTTTGTGGGTTTTCTTAAAGAGTTACCTGCAAAAAGTTATATTTATCAATTAGATGCTTTTATGGCTTCATTGGAAGTTTCATTACACTTGATTAAGCATAGTTCAACTAGTTAGAGTAGGGTAGTGTAGAAAATAAGCTCGATTCTGAGAATTTTATTTAAGTTTTGCAGTAGATCAATAATAAGACTCCATAACCCAATGAAGGCACTACAACAACAATTGTTATTCATCCTTCTAGGAAGATGTATTTGTAATTCAGATAAGTAGGTTATAGTTTACAGGTTTGGAATGAGGTGATGACTCCATAGCCCAATGGATAAGGCACTGGAAATGCATATTCTTGGAGCCTCACAGGGAGGTATCCATCCCCTATGGAGCTATATGTTAGTACATAGAATTGTAGGGGTAAAAAAGAGTCACTTTGGTTTGGTTTCTAAGTCATAATGTTTATAGGTCATAGGTTTTGAGTCTTTAGGTTGTGGTCATAAACTTAGATTTTGTTTTAAATAAGTGGAGTTATGTCTAGCCTTGGTATAGAGTCTTTGGGTTATGTAATTTGTCATCATGACAAGGTTAATAAACCCCTATGAGTCACACCTTTAACTTTTAGATCATTACTTTGACATGTCACACCTCCAAGTTGTACACAAGGTTCCTCTTGTCACCATCCATCCGTCTAAGTGTCATATCAAAGTTGGGTGTATGTTCTTCCAACTCAATAAGAGAGTTCACAACATACTCTAAGTACCTCATGCATTCATTTGTCATCAATGCAATCAAAAAATCGTGTCAAAGATGATTTCATTGTTTTCAGAGGCTACATTTAACCACTTCTTCAAGGATTATTTCATAAGATCTACTAACAGTTTCCTCGAAGTGTGAAAACTCTGTTTGAACTTGGCGCTGCAAACTGGTGCTACAAACTGGCTAATCTAGTGCTACAAACATGACATTTTTAACCCTCTTTTCCAACACTATTGAAACCTTCATCCTCTACATATTTAAAAGTTTAGTTTTGAGAGAGTTTATTTGCAACCCTGTCTGATTTGCAATGTATGGTTGGTCATTTTCTGAAGCAATCTTAAGTTGCGCACATCATCAATCCTACTAACTGATATTTACACTGATAAAAAACCTTGTTTTAGCAAAAAAATCACATTTGCCTCCTTTTTATTATAACTCTCAATTGTTGTTCCTTTTCCTACTGTTGGAAGAGTTCCTAGTCTCATACCTCAATGTGTATAGAGTGATCTATAAAAAATATTTGGACAAAGTCATCATTTTGAAAGTATTTCAGTCATTAAACTCAAATTCCATGTTTCATGCATTTTACAACACTTTTGGTGATGGCTATGTTTTCTAAGCCATGATTATCAGTTTGTGTGCTTTGATTTAATCAAGATTATTAATATTATGAAGTTTAGATAATTTTTGGACACCTGATACATTTTTTGGATGTTAAATACTTTGGAAAAAGTGAAAAAGGATGCTACAAGAAAGTTCACAGCATTGGCGCTGTGAACTGGTAATTTATGACAGTTTGTAAGCATTAGCACACAACAAAGGATTGTTTTGATCATAAATTTTGAATTACAATATGTGTTCCTATGAAATTTGGTGTGGAGGAAAAACATGTTGTTTTTCAATTTTTGACAAAATTCCAGCCTGACCCACTTTGTATTTTTTGAGAAAAGATAAAAATATCACATATAGGAAAGTTCACAATGCATGTTGTCAAAGGTGTTGCAAACTCTAACAGTCTGACAAATTCAAGTTATGGGAATTATGTCAGTTGTTAGGGAAGGTTATACTGATTTCCTTGGATTTATTTGGATATGAGGGACATGTGTTCCATCTCCAAATCAAGTAGCATGATCTGTTTCAAAAGGCATTTATCCCAATAGACAAGATCCTAAAAAATAGGAATTTGTTAGGTTTTTGTTGGAATATTTTGTAAAAGGACTCCTAAATGGAGGAGGATCCTATGTAGCTCCTTGTTTGCTACCTAAGTAGGCTATATATAGATAATTTACTATATATGAAGTGGATGTTAATAAGGAAAGGATTGGAGTGATAGGAAAAAAGTTGTTACTATTTTGTAAATTCGCAGACTCTATATTTCTTGGTGGAGGATTCTTGTGTGGTCAAAGATGAGCTTGTGATCCTCTCTTTGTCCATTCTCTTTATCTTCTTTCTCTAATGGAATATTGATTGATAAAGGATTTATCAATGTCTTTGTTAGCAGAGTTATGTCATGGATGATTTACTGTATATTTTGTGAACCATTTCTTCTTGGAAAAAATCTTTATTTATTGATTAGAAGGATCCTAATTAATGAAATTTCAACCATATGAATGTGTCGATCAATATTGATGTAAAATTTACTATTCAGCTTGATGTTTTTCTGCATTTTCTTATATTCATATTTTCAAATATGTGCTAGTTGGAGACTATGATAGACCTTTTTGTTGGAATATAGTATTTGGAATTTCGTGCATTAGATCAGGATTTGAACCTTATTAGTTTGATCCATTTTTTAGTATAATCACTCATCCAACTCTAAACATTCTGATGGGTACTGGGATTGCACTTACAACATTCTAAGTGTGACACTTAGTGCTAACAGGGACAATATTACCTTGTTGGTAACTATGATGAACAATACATGATATGGACCACGCTATGTCAAGAGAGGGGCCAAGCAGTGTTAGAGTTCACAAATACTTTCTATTCCTTGCGCACCAAGATGGGTATCAAGTATTATGAGCATAATTTGGTTCTTAAATATTGTAGGGTTCTACAGAGATACATCCAAAATGAAATGGAGTTTCTGGAGATCTCATCACTGGAAGCTTCCTATCGATATTCTGTCAAAATTGAGAAGACGTTTAGGCACCAGAACAAACGGGAGTTCAGGTTTTCAAATACACAACAACCAAAGTATGATAAAGAGGGACCTAACAAATAGCCTCTCCAAAAAACATTCCAAGCCATAGGAAAAGAAGGGTCACATAAAGACGAAGAAGGAAATTGGAAAGTTGTGTGATTTACAAAAAATACCTTGGCATAACATCGATGAATGATGCTCAAAAAAATCATTAGTGGCCAATATCAAAGAAAAATGTCTGAAGCCAGATTCAAAATCTGATTCATAAAACACTGGCAGAAGACAGATCATCGATGCAGACCCCACTAGTACTTTCACGGCTGTAAAAATTCAACCAGAAGAACCAACAGATCCTTAAGAGGGGGAGTGCCTCTTCCATTCACAAATGTGAGTGAAGGGGACCCCATTGCACTTAATTGTTGATAGTGGAAGCCAAAAAAACCTCATCTCAGAAGAGGTCGTCAAATAGTTGGGATTGTCAACAACAACACACCTACAACCATACAACATCGGGTGGCATCGCCAGGCACATGATCTCCATGTCAACCACCAATTTCAATTGACATACGACATCAAGCCCTTAAAGTATGAGGTATTATTTGATGTTGGCCCGTTGGTTGTTTGTGATGTTCTCTTCGGCCAACCATATATTTGGAAGGACCATGCTATCTATGAGTCTTGGCCCCATAGTGTCATTGTTACTCTGGGGGGTGATCTCTACATTATACCAGAGGTAGTTCAAAATATTGTCCCACCTAAAAAGTGCCACAGGGTAGTATATCATACTACAAAATTCATCTTCTTCACAATCTATTAAAAAGGTTAACATAAGGACACTACAACCACTACACCCTCGACCTAAGAACCTTCTATCCAACAGAAGGAGGTCGAAAAGATTGCAGCAAAGAAAAAATATTCGTTTTGCACACAGTCATCTCATGTATCCTGACTAGTTGAACAAAATAAACCCCACCAACAACAGGTTTGTGACAACATTCAACAAACTGAGAAATGCAACTTCTCCAGCAAGGCGAGCAACTCACCAAGATTCAGATTAAAAAAAACACTTCCCCCTTTCCCTTAGGAACTCAAAAAAATGGATACCATTTCTTCCTAAGAAGGGAAGATTGATATAGGTGGATATCGGTGGCCACCCACCTATTCCAACTAGATCAAAATAGTGTTCTGGAAATTTACTATTTTTAGCAATTTTTCAGTTCCTAAACTTCTGGGGCCATTTTGAGGGCCTAAATGAAGTTTTTTCGGAATGTATCATTTCAATTATAGTCGAAGGCTCTCATTGAGCCCAAAAACTGAATCTCTTCGACGATACCTCTACAACGAGCTATTGTGCGCCCCAAACAGAGATAGTATGCCAAAGTTGATACACCAAACTACCCAAAACAACGTCCACAACATTGTTGGATTTTCATCTTCTGGGGTTAGGGTTTTGGATTTTATTTATCTGAGTATCCTTCGCATCTCTTCTCAGAGATAAGTTTCCACCATTCTAGAGAGTCTTTCACTCTATATTTTTATAGTCTCGTACATTTCTCTCATTAATAGAAATTGTGTATTACTGTATCACTGTGTTTATGTTTATATCTATGATAAATATATCTTATATTATTGGATATATGATATGTTTCTGTACATTTATTTATTATATATCCGCTCTCATTTCATGCCAAAAGTAATCTGGATTAGTGGTATCAGAGCAGGCTTATCTTCATCATTTTTTCAGTTCATGTCCCCGACGAGGTCTAAGTATAGCAATTTGGGTCTTGAGTTTGTCTCTCTCCATGGTGGAAGAAAATAAAAATGGCAGAGTAGACAATTATATCAATTTGTTTCTTGAGCAATATCTCATGCGATAGAGGGGAAAAATGATGGAGAATTTTTCCCACATCCTTCAATGCCTGCCAATAACAATCGACGCATATTCATCAAGCGACCACTTTGGAGGAACCTCTCATTTAAAGTTACAAGATAAATTTTATATTCCCGTATTTGAAGGATTTAACCTCTAATTGAGCCCCCAAAATGAATCTCCTCGACGATACCTTTCCAACAAGCTATCTTGTGCCCCAAGCAGAGATCGTATGCCAAAGTTAAGCCCCTAGGAAGTTGATACACCAAACTACCCAAAACGGGGTCCAGAAAACTATTGGCTTTTCATATTATGGGGTTAGGGTTTCAGATTTTCTTTATGTTAAAAATGCCTTTGGATCTTCATTGTAATAATCATCTTCTTGTGAATGTGATTATCCATCACATCTCTTCTTAGAGATAATTTTTCGCTATTCTAACGAGTTTTTCACTCTGTATTTTTACAGTCTTGTACATTTTGCTTATTAATATAAATTGTTATTACTGTATCTCTATGTTTATGGTTATATCTATGATAAATGTATGTTTTATTATTGGATATCTGATATATCTCTATACATTTCTTTATTATATCTCCACTGTCATTTCGTGCAGAAAATAATACGGATCATGAACAATCAGAAAA
The DNA here is from genome assembly GCA_009831015.1 of Picea engelmannii. Lineage (NCBI taxonomy): Eukaryota > Viridiplantae > Streptophyta > Pinopsida > Pinales > Pinaceae > Picea > Picea engelmannii. The sequence goes on along the minus strand of ML776745.1, from coordinate 771,864 downwards.
ATTGGTGGAACACTTTCCACACAATCGAGATGAATGAAGGATAAGAAACATTATGGATTAGGGGTGAACTGTGTACTCCTGTTACTATTTTTAATATACATCGGCATGTACTCTCTTCATCTTACAGGGCTACAAAAGTGACAGGACCTCAAAGGTTTTTCATAGATTCTTTTGTTAAAACAATTAATGATCAGAAATTGTTTGCACTAGAAGGTAGCATATTTAGATGGGAAGCATCCTCTCTGGCCTTGAGGACCAAGGATCCCTACATTCATGATAATTTTACCTATGCTCTTTCTCGGGTTCCTAGCTATATTGAGTGCATTTATACTTGTGGTTGGGTCTTAAATTTCATTTCCCTCTTATTTGACTGCCAACAAAGAAGTATTGGCATAAGTACATATTGACTAAAAAGAATGAAAGGGAATCTTGGGTAGAAGTGATTTATTCTAGGGGCTACAAGATTTTAGAATATAATGTTGTATCATCCTACAATATTTCCAAATTTCATTGGAAAATTTCATGCCCTGAATCCGACTCTGATTCTGAGTGAGTGAATTTTCATGGGGACATGCAATGGTGCAGTTGGGGGGAGATGATGGGTGCTAAAATTGTCCCTTTTCCTTTATAATTTATTATTCTATTGTATTAATTGATCTCTGTACCACATTGTTTACATTTCCTATGAGAACATCAATCATGGTCTCTAGAGTCAGTACCATTGATAATTCATTATTAATTGATGATTGTGTTATTTTAATTCATAGAGTACTTGTAAGCTAGGATGATGTTTCCTAATTTGGGTAATTATTGATGAATTAATAATAATTAATTCATATATGCTATCAACTGGTGTTGAAACACGATGTTGAAACACCTAGCTAAAACACATAGGAAGAAGACCATGGCACCACTGATTGACTATCCTCGTGGATCTAACATATCCAGTTGGAAGATGGAGATCTTCTAGAGAATGGAATTAGCACAAATTATCTAGGGAATCGTGCAACTTTCCACATCATTGTATAACAATTAGAGCACTGATTTATAACTTTCTAATTTTTGTTATTTTCATCTTAACAGTCTCAATATTAAGAAGTTATGAACATCTTGAGAATCAAAATATTATCAAGACTGTTTGAACTACTAGTAGTTTCATTCTATTATGAGAAAATGGCATGTTTTAAAATATGTACATAGTGTTTACACTAGGGAGATAGTCCTTGTTTTTATATTGACCACTGGATAATCAGCATTGTATCGAGCAATTTAATCTCTTAATAAGAAGTGGCAATGTTCAGCTGAATTTATGTTAGTGATTAATTCTTTATAGTTTTTTTACAAGAAGCTACGTTTGGACGAAAGGGTCCATATCCACACAGAGCTTGCCTCAATCAATTGTTAGTTTTCTCTTCCTTTTCATGTCACATGATAAATCAACAACTTATCCTTTGTCTATAGTCTGTATGATTAATGTTGTTGAAGCAATAATTAGTTTTGGATTGATGTTGTTGAATATATTGAAATTGTTGTTGTTACAGTTTGTTATCTTGAAAGTGTAATATTTCCTAAATGGTTCAGTTAGTCCTTGTAACTTGATGATTAATATTGTTGTTACATCTCAACCATCTCACTGAATGAAATCATAGATTAAGTTCTCTACAGTCTATTGTTGAGCAAGATCTAGATGGAGGTGTGATTGTAGATTTATGATTTAATGAAGTTACAATTTCTTTGAAGTGCCAATTTTATTTATGCAATCATAGAGTATATATTTTGAGAGGATTTAACTTCTTACAAAAGTAATATATATCTTTTAATTCATTTCATCTAAGAGGTTTCTTTTCTGCAAGGAGTGGTTTAGTGGTGAAGGATTAATTTAAGAATTAGATTTATAATTGTTCGGTGAGAAGAAAATCTATAACAGTCTAAAAAATGATTAGAGTTTGAGTAGTTATTGATTAGATTGGATGATCGGATATGAATTACTGTCAAAAGACCCAATGTTTATGCATAGACTATGCTTGATTTCCTTTGAAATAACCAGACTAGATTTAAAATCATTCATAGATTTTTTATTGAGAGGATACATGTAAAGTTTTTTTATTCATGACATTAAAATTATAAATTAATTAGAGGAATGGTGGTCTCCTTGGAAATAGATATCCTACAATGAATGCATAGGAATCTAGTAGGCCATTACATAGACCATTTTTCTCTACTCTTAGAAACTCATGGCTCATTTCTTTTATGAATACCAACATGTCTTCTCAAATAAAATATAAATAAACATAATATACTCTAAATAAACCAATAAAGATACTACAAAGGGATCAAGATTCAATCAAGCATCAAATGAGAACTAGAAGCATACAAGGGACTAACACAATCTTTAATAAAAATAAAACAAAACTTCCAAAGTTGAAAAATGGTCCAAATCCAAACAACAAACAAACCATTAAAATTTTCCAAGGTATCAAAGTTACAAATCGAAGAAGTTTCACGCACTTGAGTCTTGAATGAGCCCATTCTTACTTAAAAAAAGTCTTGTTAATTAGTTATTTAGCCTTTAATACTAGGACACTATCTATGTGAATCAAATGTCAGCTTCATTTCCCTTCACAGATAGGAAAAAGAGAGTGTCTTAGTTAACTATCAAACCATTAAACTTAAAATAGCTTGGATCAAATAAGTGTAGATTCAATGTTACACTGTTTAATACAAAATATAGAACCAATTTTTACCTTAAATGCAATCTCAAATTTACATATGGTAATCTTGCTCCCATAAAGAATTACCTTTTTCTAATGTACTCAAAAAATAAAGGAACAATTAAGTCAATAAACTAACAAGAATCACATCACAAGTGTCATTCCATTCATTATTTCTACAACTCCAATCATCAATGGAATATGTAAGTCAAAATAAGAGTCCCATCATGTATATTGGTTTAGATAACATCTTGGAGTATATTAATATCCTAGTTCACATCAACATGTCAACCCTCATTTTATGTATTCTGAACACGAAACTCTATACATGAGCTATTATTATGAGCCTCCAAAATATTGTCTTCCATATAAATTTCATTAGAGGAATTTGTTGTGTTGTATTCTCCCCTTCTATCACAATCTGATTGCCAAAGAGCTAGTGCTCTATCGAATGGAAAATTGTTTATGTAATGCTTTCTTACATATAATATTAAACATGTATCCATATGTTTATCAATCTTCTTCCTAAACTTTGAATTCAAGAATGATAGTGCACTAAACATTCTCTCATCCTCCACTAATCCCAAAATCATGGTTTGACATAAATATGCTAATTTGAAATATTCTGACATGTTTTCTTCTAGGTATTGGCTTTCACCTAATTTAGTCCATAATCTTGTTATTGCACCATGTTATAGAGGTTTATCCAAACCACAATATTGATCTAGCATTGTTTTACCAAAGATATTGGATTGTTGATACAACTTTGATGAATCTAATATACCTTCAATCTCTTCTCCTTGTACATTGTGACTCCTGCCAAATTGGTGCACTAAAAATTTTAATTTTTATAAAAAGTCAACTCTTTTAGCCTCTCTATTGTGTTCAGGGTTCCAATATTGAGGTTATACCATATACATGGCCTCCAATAATTCATCTCGAGTAAATCATTCCCTTGTATCTGATGCTAGTGATTTTGCAATTTCTATCAAGTTGTGCTTCACTGAAATCACAACATTGTTCAATTGGTCTCTTGACACATGGCACTCTTCAGTGATTTATCCTGTATTACTAACATAATGAAATAGAACCATATACTCGCGCACTACCATACATAGTATTCCCTTTCCATCAAACTTCAAATAATTTTCAATTTTTTCTATATCGATGATAGTAGTCCAACCTTTAAACATTGGACCTGTGAAAGAATCTGGCATTGTGTATAAATTATCCAATTGAAGACATGTTAATTTTCTTATATGTATGTATTCTGCAATATACATAGTGAGACTCTGAGACATTTTCACGAGGAAATTCATTTATTAAAGCATAGGAATATTTCCAGCCAATGTTAATAATGTCTCTATATCAGTTAATCGAAAGAGAAGATCTTGAGATTTGTCTACATTGAAGCAATTTTCATACATCACCCCTACTAAGGATTGGTACTCACTAAATAGTCTTTAAGTTGGTCCATGCAATGGGATGCATATTGTATAAACATCTTTTAGTATCTTTTGTCCATCTGTAACACCCTCAACAAATTTTTGAAACTCTTTAAATCACTTGGGACTATGACAAAATTATGCATGAGTTTCACGTACAAGATCTTCAAATTTTAAAACTAGTGGAAACTTGGTTACTCTTTTAAATGAAAAATTCATTCTATGAGCCATACAATGAATACTAATCATAAATGGTGAAGCTCATAGTTTTAGTTTTATATAAAGGCCATTCCTTTTCCTTTGCATGACTGCTGCTCCATTTGCTCCGATACATACCAACTTTTTCACAATTGTTAAATGATCCATGCCACCAATTTCCTTCAAAGTCTTGATGACAAGCTCATAAATATTTTGAGCTATAGAATTCTCCCTGATTTTATGAATGCCAAGTAAAAATGAATGCCTAATATTATCATTAACCATATAAATTCTCAAGAAGATCCATGAAGTATTATCAATATTTGTAATTTCATTCAAAGATAATGAAAAAAACCTAGCATTTGCAGTATTCTCTTTCAAATCATCCTTTTCTACTTGAGCTAGATATTTTGCACATTCCCAACCACTCGTTACTGACCAATGAGAATATGGGAAATTTGACACTTCAAGAAAAGATATAAAGTTCTTGCAATCCGAAAAATCTATCATATTACGACCTTTAGATAAGATGTTAAATACAATGCTTAATTGCATTGTCTTGGATAACATATTTTATTCCATCGTCTTTCCAAATAGAGATGTAATGGTTCCTCCACTTTCCTTGAGTTTTCTCGTACTGATTAAGTATTTATCATATTTATCTTCATATTTGACATGTTGACATTCCTCAGAATATTTTCATCCGATAATAGATTTGTCCTCACCATTTACAATTTCCTTATCATACACCTTTCCTTCATGCTTCTCTATTGTATCTAACTTCATATGCAATTTTATTGTCTTTCCAAATTTCCAACCAAATATAATGCATCTAACTTCTCATGAAGACTCTTTCTCATTTGTTGGAGGTATTGGTTCAATAAATGGAAATTTTGAGAACCATTCCAATTGGAATTGTCTCCCTATTTCCCATTGGCATTTTTTCCTTTTCTGTGATTGTGAATGGTTTGTGTTTCCTTCCAAGGAAAAACCTTAAACATTGTTATTGTCATTTTATGGTGAAAGCATCTCAATTTGATCACTAGAGGAACCTATTTCATCATCTATTATATGGATATTAGATGCATTCTCAGAAGAGTTGACATCTCTTTGACTTTCACTAATGGGTTGCTCAAAAGATCTTAAATCATGAAGATAATCTAGGTTCTTGGATTGAGGATTTTGAAAGTATGAAAATATCCCTTTGATTTGATCTTTTCTTTACACGATCGTTGTTTGACATCTCACTAAAATTTTCACAATTAGAATTTCAAATCGATCTTGAAACCAAAAGTGAAACCTGCATGAGAAAAATAATATAAAATTAGTCATCCATTTGGAAAGTCAACACAGATATATCAATTTTAAGAGCTCACTTATTCTCAACAAGTTACAAAACCAAAAATACTTATCTAAAAATAAATCACTTCAACATACAAAATGTCATTTTCATCTTGCATATTATTATTGGCTCAAAATAATGCCACATCAATAAAAAACTATTTTTCCCGTGATAGGTTGGTTTTAGGTTGATAATATATTTTTTCTAGAAGTGTGATCCATGACTCATGAGAAATTGTATGGAAACATCCAGTCTTAGATACAAATATAGACTGGAAGTTCATTGTTGTCAGACATTTTGCATGTGGATTTTGCCACATGTTTTTTCTTGTCATCTTGGGTTTATCCCAGATCCTTGACGTGTTACACTTTTACAGAGTACAATGGTCCATTATTTTCTGTTGATACCTTTGTATGTCATATGATATGAGTGATGAGATGTTTCTTTTTGTGCCATGTTTAAAGTTTTCCTTCTATTCCATGTCAAACAGTGATGATTATGTGTACACTCACGTACAAATAATAGCAATAGATTACATTCACCTTCAAAAACATATTAATGATAATATGAACAACAAACTTGCAGATCTGAAAACAGTAAACTAGACAAATGCAAGAATTCTAAAGCATCCTCCAACCCTAAGCCTTCTTACTAATCAAATGGATAGCAATTCTTGATTTAATGCATCTTGATTGGAGAGTGGTTGTGGAATGTATACATGTACACTCCATAAGGGACTGGAAATGCATGTTCTTGGATCCTCACAAGGAGGTCTCTATCCTCTATGGAGACAGATGTTAGCACATAGAATTGTAGGGGTCAAAAAGAGTCACTTTGGTTTGGTTTCCGAGTCATAAGGTTTATAGGTCATAGGTTTTGAGTCTTTAGGTTGTGGTCATCAAATTAGGTTTTGTTTTAAATAAGTGGAGTTATGTCTAGCCTTGGTCTAGATTCTTTGGGTTATGTAGTTTTTCATCATGACAAGGTTAATAAACCCCTATGAGTCACACCTTTGATTTTTAGATCATTACTTTGACATGTCACACCTCCAAGTTGTACATAAGGTTCCTCTTGTCACCATCCATCCATATAAGTGTCAAATCAAAGTCGGGTGTATGTGCTTCCAACTCACTAGGAGATTTCGCAACATAATCTAAGTACCTCATGCATTCATTTGTCATCATTGCAATCAAAGAATCGTGTCAAAGAGGATTTCATTTTTTTTAGAGCCTACATTTAACCGCTTCTTCAGGTATTATTTCATAATATCTACTAATAATTTCCTCGAAGTGTGAAAACTCTATTTGAACTTGGACCTACAAACTGGTGCTGCCAACTAGCGCTATGAACTGGCTAATCTGGTGCTACAAACATGGCATTTTTAACCTTCTTTTCCAACACTACTGAAACCTTCATCCTCTACATATTTAAAAGATCACTTTTTAGAGAGTTGATCTGCAACCGTATCTAATTTTCAATGTATGGTTGTTCATTTTCTGAAGAAAGATTAAGTTGCACACATCATCAATGCTGCTAACTGATATTTACATTGATAAAAAAACTTGTTTTAGCAAAAAAATTACATTTGCCTCCCTTTTATTATAACTCTTAGTTGTTGTTCCTTTTCCTCCTATTGGAAGAGTGCCTTATCTCATACCTCAATGTGTATAGAGTGATGTATATAAAATATTTGGACAAATTCATCCTTTTGAAAGTATTTGAGTCAATAAACTCAAATTTCATGTTTCATGCATTTTACAATATTTTTGGTGATGGTTATGTTTTGTAAGCCATGATTATCAGTTTGGGTACTTTCCTTTAATCAAGATTATTAATATTATGAAGTTTACATTATTTTTGGACACCCGATACATTTTTTGGATGTTAAATACTTTGGAAAAATTGAAAAAGGAGGCTACAAGAAAGTTAGTAGCATTGGCACTGTGAACTCGTAGTTTATGACAGTTTGTAAGCATTAGCAAACAATAGAGGATTGTTTTGATCATAACTTTTGAATTCCAATATGTGTTCCTATGAAATTTGGTGTGGAGGAAAAACATGATGTTTTTGAATTTTTGACAAAAATCCAGCCCGACTCACTTCATATTTTTTGAGAAAAGATAAAAACATCACCTATAGGAAAGTTCACAATGCATGCTGTCAAAGGCATTGCGAAATATAATTGTCTGACAAATTCGAGTTATGGGAAGTCTGTCAGATGTCAAGGAAGGTTAGAATGATCTCCTTGGATTTATTTGGACATGAGGGACATGTGTTCCATCTCCAAATCAAGTAGCATGACCTATTTCAAAAGACATTTATCCCAATAGACAAGATCCCAAAAAATAGGATTTTGTTAGGTTTTTGTTGGAATCTTTTGTAACAAGAATCCTAAATGGAGGAGGCTCCTACACAGATCCTTGTTTTATACCTCCTTTGGTTAGATATATATCATTTACTATATATGAAGTGGACGTTAATAAGGAAATGATTGGAGTGATAGGAAAAAGGTTGTTACTATTTTGTAAATTCTTAGACTCTGTATTTCTTGGTGGAGGATTCTTGTGTGGTCAAATATGAGCTTTTGCTCCTCTCTTTGTCCATTCTCTTTGTCTTCTTTATCTAATGGAATATTGATTGATAAAGGATTTATCAACATCTTTGTTAGTAGAGTTATGCAATGGATGATTTACTGTGTATTTTGTGAAGCATTTCTTCTGGGAGAAAATCTTATTTATTGATTAGAAGGATCCTAATTAATGAAATTTCAACCATATGAATGTGTCAATCAAGATTGATGTGAAATTTACTATTCATCTTGATGTTTTTCTGCATTATCTTATATTCATATTTTCAAATATGTGCTAGTTGAAGATTATGATATCCCTTTTTGATGGAATATAGTATTTGGAATTCCATGCATTAGATCAAGATTTAAATCTTATCAGTTTGATCCATTGTTTAGTATAATAACTCATCCAACTCTAAAAATTCTGATGGGTACTGGGATTACACTTACAATAGTCTAAGTATGACTCTTAATGCTAACAGGAACAATTTTACCTTGTTGGTAACTATGATGAACAATACATGAGATGGACCACACTATGTCAAGAGAGGGGCCAAGTAGTGTCAGAGTTCCAGGAAAACCATTGTCACTTAGAATTACAAGAAAAACAGAGAGTGCAGAGCTAGAATTAACTACATAGCTATAGAACCCATTAACACTACTTCACTACAGAAATCGCACACCCAGATAAATAGGAGAAACAACCGTTGTACCAAGGAGGAGTCACAGTATAGATCCAGAGGCGGAACTAGAGATTGAGGAAACCACAGGTGCATCTTCATCAGAGCTAATCTTTCCTCATGACTACATACCACCTAGAAAGGATGACGCCCCACTGGTGACACTACAGAAGAATCCAGACTATAGGTTGGTGACTCCATATATTCTAGAGGGAGTGATCGTTGACAAGGTCATGCTAGGGAAAGTTCCCCAATTAAAGTATGCAAATCATGACATCGCAAAGGTGGTGAAGTTCCATGAACTTGTGCCCCACAAATACTTGGAACTCAAGGTACATTCAGTCATGAAGAAGAGCATATTGATTACCAATATTTGGGCCAGAGGATTGGAGTGAGAAGACCTCCTCAACATGTTCTATATTCCCCACTTCGAACGCAACAAAGAAGTCAATGCATGTGTTAAACTCCTCTTATCCTATGTGCATGGGTGGTACATGTGGCTGGATAGGCCAATATCCATTGGCATGGACTTGATATCCATAATCACTAGGTTTCCAACCTTGAGGGAAGACCCCACTAGCAATAATCACTAGGAACTGCAATGAGCTGGAAACCATTCCTATTGAGCCAATTCCTACTGGACTACGTAGAATCCCAAGATAAGGGAATGGATTTTCACTACCCATGGCTCTTGATTTCGATTTCCTTCATAGCATGGGAAAAACCAAAGGAAGCACAATTTCTAGGGCTGAGAGGGAAGCCATGTGTCATGACAAAGTACCCGAATTTATGGTTTTCAACAAATAAGAGGAGGAAAATGGACAACAATGTCCAATTATTTATCTATGGGGAAATGATTCAACATTTTATACGGAGCACACCATGCATGTTTCCATATTTGGTGGAGGCATATGGCCCAGTCATGGGATTTTTCATAGGTATGAATCATATGTACATCAAAACCAAGAAGGATCCAAGGGAGGAGTGGGTCCAAACGAAATACAAGATACCCGAAGAAGACATCTAGTTGGTAATGAAAGATTGAGAAATAGATTGGAAGGTACCAACACAAGGAGACATGGTAGCACCGAGGGGGAACAACGAGGCGACATTACAGACCAACCTCCATAACCCTTACCTCAAAAATGGAGGAAGTGATAGGACCAAAGATAAGGTTTAGTTGTGAGGAATAAGAGGAAGGCTCAAAAGCCACAAATCATATTCAAACTAACATATGATGACATGGACATAATTGGATACCGACTAAGCGATTCCATGGAAGAAGTCATCAGAGAGACTACAAAGAAACAATAATCACTACAAACGAAGGTGTAGGACCAATGCCTGAGGCTACAACAGTTATTGGAGACAATCTGATTGGCACCTGCACAAGGATTAGGTGCAACACAAGAAGGCATGACATAGGAAGCACAAACTGAGGTATAAACAGAGCATAGAGCGATCAAGATCCTGGTAGAGACAGTCAGGTTACCTAACCCCGAAGTATAGGAGAAGCTACATCAAGAACTAAGCCATGTGGACCTATTTGTCTCCCAGATTCCAATGGAATTATTACAGGGTTTGTGCACATGGATCATGCAGGGACTATGTTTTCGGGTAAACACTGCATCCAACGAATTGGATAAAGAAGAAGAAGAGAAGGATAAACTATAGAAGCAATACACCACTGTGCTACAGGACAAGTTCATAGTAAAATAATGAGTGCAACTCGTAGAAAATGATAAGATCAAAGCAGAGGGACAAGCAAAGAAATCCAAGATAGAAAAGAGCGAAGAAGGAGGAAAGACTGATAAAGAATTAAATGAAAAATATGAGGATGAAGCAAAGGTCACCAAAGCCTTGAAGGAGAAGGAGGAGGTCAAACATATGGTGCAAAAAACCCACGCAACACTCCAAAAATTATACAAAGAGGTCACAGAAGTACCAATGGTGGTAGAGGCCATAGTATAGGAATAGTTAGTAAATATTGGTGAGGCTATCAAAGTCCTTCACATGAAGATCACATAGTTGGAAGTGCGCACAATAGAAGGGACCCCACTAGAAGAAAAAGCACAAAGGTAAAAAACTGCGCAAACAACAATGCCAAATATCAAAAGCTTGGAATAAGAATGAATAAATATGTGTGATGAAGGCACACACATGTCGACAGAGCTTACAAACAATACATAGATGAAAGAACTGGAAGAGAAAATAAGTATTGTACAGGAACATGCGCATCAGGCCACTGAGCCTGTAAATACTCTCCTGCCAATAGAAATAATGACAAAACCTGGATTACAGGAAACTATACCTTGCATTGGAACAACTTAAGGAATAACAATGAAATATCACACAAGAGTTGTGACCACAACATGATGAAGTACTTGGGGTGCTAGAAGAACTAGCTACCATGCAAAGCATCATGACATTAGCAACAAAAGAAACCGAGGCCAAACTGACTATTTTAACAACACAAACAATGGATGAAATATAGAATAAGGAAACATAACTAACAAAAATGGTACAGGAAATGAACAATACCCTCCAAAACTTTGTTGAGTAATGGAGGAGTGCGACAAAATAGGCCTAAGTGGCTCGAGACGAGCCACATGTGAGTGTTGGGGGCTTGTTTGGCAAGAAGTTTTAGGAATGGAAAAGGGAGAAGAGACAAAGTATAGGGAAAAGGAACATGATCAATAATACCAAGAAGATCAAGAAATAAGAGAGAGGGAATAGGAAAAGATGGTGGATATGAAAGAACAACTAGCACAAAATCTTGGAAAACTAGTCGATTGTGAGCTATATCGATCTCATAATGAGTTGTCGTCGACATAGAATGAGTGGTGGCGAACACATTATGAGCTGGAAAAACACCCTGAGAAAAATGTATAAATATGTAAAAGATTCATGAAGTTAGGGGTCTTTGTTGGTTTCTAGAGAAAAAGAGGAGTTCATAGAGAAGACATTATAAAGAAGCTACAAATATAAGAACAATAATGTATGTCAAACACCCATTGTAGCGCAAAGCGCAAGATAATTTCCATAAATATAATAAAGAATCAAATATTTTGTGGATGTATCCTAGACGGGGGTGAACCATGGTAATTCTATGTATAATTGTGTTGGGAGATGATCATTTATGTCTGTATTGTGTTAAATTTTGTCTTTACTATTTATGAATGTTTATCTTTGCTGATATTGTTGATAGATTAATGCACAATAGTTGTAATTGTATGCTTAATCACTAAGTGGTATGAATATGAACTAATATGCTTGTAGAATTAAGTAACGAGCTCAAGTTAACTAGGATCTAGTGCGCGAAAGGATCTTGTAGGTATGGTAGAGCGCGTCTCCATTCTTTCCCTCACCACTGCAGAATCTTGGTTCATGAAGTCCCCATAAAGATACCCCGGGTGAGACTTTGCCTACTTGTAGGTGATGTCGAAAAGGATGGTATCTATAGGATTTGTTGAACTAATCAACTTGAACCCAAGGTATTGAACTTACCTGCATGCACAAAAAATGACCATGTGTTTTTTAAAGTAAAAGCAAGGTGATGTTCCCTAAGGTTGGGGAAGTGCTCAAAACTACCATAAAGATATTGTGGACCCTTCGAAGTCCTAGAAAGGATTGGCCCTGTAGCATATATTCTTTCATTACTTGCATCCATGCATATTCATAATGTTTTTCATGTATCCTTAATTAAAAGGTATGTACCTAATACTAATCATGTCATTGATTGTAATGTAATTCAGGTGAAGCCACAAGGAGAATTTAAAGTACAACTAGTATGCATTTTGGACTGGAAAACCAAGAAGATCTAAAATCGAGTCATAAATATGGTAAAGGTCCAATGGGCTTAGTACGATCCTGAAGAAACAACTTCGGAGAATGAGTAAGTTATGTGGGTAGAGTACCCACATTGTTTTGTAAATTTTTGAAGTTTTGATTGTATATGTGTATATACTGCATCAAGGACAATGCATAAATAAGGGGGATGTGAATGTAATACTCCTAGGCCGAACCCCAATTGAAATGTAATTATAGTTGTGAACATAGGATGGGAAGACAAGAAATTTTGGGCTAGTGAACCTATTTTGTACTATGTAATACCACTCCGATTTTAATGGAAAACATCATTGTTGCAAACCATCCTGGTGAGAAGAGTTTGGGGGGATAAAATCCACTATATGGGAAAGGGGGGCCAAGGGTCTAGGAACAAAGCTAATCGATAGGGGATTAATCCAAGGGAAATATTATTAAATATTTTCTAAATTCACTTGATGGGATATACCAATTTATCCTAAGTTCCCAAAAAAGAAGGAATTAATCACCGAGTGGGTTAAAGGGAGTTTGAGAAGTGACAAGTGACACTTCATGAACATGCAAATAAATTAGCAAACCTTAGTACATTTTGGGGGTATCTCCATCTTTTGAGTCTTCTATCCATCATTCATACCATCTCCCTATTTGTGGATGTATGTACTCATTTTAATCTCCTTACTTCCAGGAGGCACTTGAGGCGATATTTGCTGGTAATCAATATGAAGAGGCGGGTTTTCATGCTTATAAGTATTCTCTCCAGGTGACATAATTGCTAGGAATTTTTTCCCAAAGGTGCCAATATGCAACTACAAAACTCCGATATTTCCTGACCGACTTGTTATTGAAGCCTGGAATGGAAGCAGGGTAGCCGGAAGGGCACACTCCCTGGGTGGGACAAGCATGCGGGAAAATTAGAGATTGTATGTTGGATGATAAAAATTGGCACGTGAAATCTGAGCATTTTTTTATGAGAAACCTTGCATGGATAGGTTTTCCTTTCCAAGTGGATTTAAATCCCCAGCTCAGGGGTGGCCTACCATCAGTTTGTGGGAAACAGAGTCTAAGGCTGGGAGGAAATTCAAAGGTCTACATGCAACTGGTGACTCATTTATACAGACAAGTTTCCACTATGTGCTTACTTAAATTGTTTTGTAAATGTTTTTGTATTTCATGTCATGGGTTTTTATTGTTGTAATTATCCTTGAATATTTGTTGCTAGGACTGTTTGGATATGGAATTTATATGTTACGTATAGTAATGATTGCGGTTATAACTATGTTTGTGTTCACATGTTGTATGAGGAAGACACGTGGTGGTCGGTAGTCGGTCGAGGTAATAGGGGGTGGGTCCCTGTCAAGCTCAAATGCTTGGAAATGTTCTTTTATCATGATCGTTGATCATAGTTAACATCATCATATCCTGACTATTGATCGAAGAACATAGCCATTGGATAATTTCGGGGAAAGGGTGTTGGATAACTCTGATGGAAGATTCCAAGGAGAAATCTGGATCATCCATCAAAGCCTAGTTGATATATAATCCCGACCGTTGGTATTTGTAGGTCTTGTTTGGACAAGGCCAGGAGGAAAGTGAAGTCACGATGAAAAGGATGACATCACCCACCCAATGAGCAGAGGATAGGTATATTCACTTGGAAGGTTGTGCCATTCATCAATGATGATGTGTATGCCATGTTAGTCCATGTGGAGGTTCCACATGTCAAGTGGCTATTATGCCATGTGGAAATTTTTTATGGCACTTTGAGGGGATGAAAAGAGACACAGCCTAAGTGGCACATGTCAAGACAGGTGGCGGAGTTAGGTAGGGCCACATGTCCTTAGTACCAACTAGGATGCCACATAAAACTCTACATAAGTTAGGTTAGGAGGGGAGATATTTCAGGATGGAAACAGATGGAATTGTGTTCAAGAGGGGACAGATGGAAGATATCAATTTGTGGAAAAGACCGAGAATGGCTCCTGTCTATGTTAAACCCTCGGGACATGTGTCACATGTTGGTTGGTTGACGGGGACTTGCAAAGGAAAGATGATGAGGACCATCGATCTCGTCGGATATCTGATGAGTATATTTGGACCTCTAGATCCAAAAGCGTCATCCTCAAAGCATGGGAGGTTAGTAAGGTCCAGTTTTACCGAGAAATGACGACGATGAGGGATTAATCATAGACGATGACAGAAGTCGGGATTAACAAAAATCATTGGTTGACGGATATTTGATATCAAATATTAGTCGTCTATCCATCGTGAAGTCCATATCACATAGTAAGGGACACACGATAAGCTCCATGTAAGTTGGAATTGTCAACATGATATTGATGATAGAGATCAAGATCCCAGAGTCCTTGGATCTGGGGAAGGTATCCATTGAAGTATCTTCGTCGAATTTTTGTTAGTTGGGGATGAACTATGGGATAAAAAACTTGATGACGATGAAGGTGGGTCGAAGTATCATGCCCATGAAAGTAATGTATTGTTTCCACGTCAGATGACACGAGTAATAAGAGGCCACGTGGATTCCACATGGTAATTAGCTGGTTTTTGGACGAAGAAGGCCCAAAAACTTTGATTGGCTATAATGTTTATTCTAGAGCTTGGAATTGAGCATGGTTACAATCATTGGAAAACTCTCATTGAGAAGAATTATTCCACAAGGTCTAATTGGAGAAACAAAGTAGTTGGGATAAAGAGAAATTTTAACATCCCATCCACCTAAATGAGAGTTAGGGGTTCGAGTGGTTTTACACAAGCATCCAAGAAACTCTTCAATTTTTGTCTCTAGTATCTGCTCATGTGGAATTTTCCATGACTCATTGATCTTGTATTCTTGTTGATAAGGGTTAAAAAAACTTCTAAATCCTCCTCTTGCGTGGTGTGTTCATGGATCATTTGTTCTTAGACTGCTTCATGAGGTGCATATTCACCCCTGGTGATGAATCTGAACTTTGGAAAAGGATTTGATAAATACTTGTAGCAACACATCCTCCATTTCTCAACAAATTATTGATCATTTTTAAGTTCTTTTGGTTTTTCAAGAGATTCTTCTCATAAATGGACTAATGTATGGGGTTTTTTACAAAACAAATACTTCTCTATATCAAACAAATAAATGAAATTATAATCAAACACACCACACCATACAAAGTTAAAGAAAAATATGATCATGTACTTGAGTGCCCTCACTCTACCAAGACGACCCTGTTGTCACCAGGTTTTTTCTTGGCATGAGTTAATTTTCTTTCCATGAATAAAAATTTGCATAAAATGAAACACACTTACAATTCCAACATGATGAGGGCTCAAAGATACCCACTAAAGTGGATGCGCAGGTTCTTACCTCTTGGATTACTGTTTATCCTCCTCCAAGTCACACATGTTGGAAAACAAACAAAATGCAAACAAGAATTTGATAGAAGAAAATGAAACTCAAGAAAACAACATAAATCTTGCAATTCCAAGAGTAATTCCTCTAGTGCCTCCCCGTAAACTATGCCAAAAATGTTGGTATATGGTCTACTGGTCTAGATTCCTCATCATTTATTATCAATCCAAGTAGCTAAACTTATGAGACACAGGCACAATATGTGCAAAAGTAATCTTGAAATTTCCTATGAACTCCTACTGAAATCAAAATAGTAAAATTCCACTCACAAATAAAAATTGGTTCTTTTGGTCATGATCTCTTAGAATTGATTGTCTATGGTAGCGAATCAGATCACAAGTAAATCACTCACTAGTAAATCATTCACTATCAAAGTATGCCTACTTGCAAACACACTCTGGTTTAGTCAACCAAGCTTCAAGGACAACAAGGGTTAATTTGAAATGTAAGTTAAAAGGTTGAGTGAAAAGTAAATTGCAATAAGGAAAGGGGTTGATAAGAAAGACATAAAGGAATTGCAGACATAGTTCAACTCTGAGCATATTTGTGTGATGATTGCTTGTATGGCACGATAGATGAAACATTAATCAATCAAGTTTTATTTGACATCATTATCAGAAACAATTAAATCAGTAACGTTGCCTATAAACTATCTTAATCTACAAGAAATTATAACAAGAAATGTGTATTTACAGGAAATTACAACAAATGTGCATCTATAGGAAATTACAACAAATGTGCATCTACAAGAAATGAATACAATTGATGAAAAGTAATTCTAAAACAACTATGGAAATACAACACATACCAGGGTGCCCTCCTCAAATGTGTTGTTAAAGAAAACTCAGACTGTAGAGAAAATCTTAACTCATAAAATTGTTTAGAACTCCTTTGTATTCAACATCAATGTCAAAATCAACAATTGCAGTATGTCTTCAACCATATTCCTTGACAATAAAAAAATATGAAAATCCTTTATGCTCACTCTGTTTATATCTATATCAATTACATCTAACAGACTTGTTATCGCTATGCCCTTATTTATGAATCTTGAAAATAGATTCCTTAACATGTGATTTTGAAAATCCACTGTTACATGAAATTCTGGGAAATGTTGTTTAAAGAAACGCTCGTACATCCCACATAATGCACTTTTTGGGAAATCTTCCTTGGGAGTCACCTAAATGGGCATGTTCTCGACACAACCCATGTTCTGTATTTTTTATATTCGTCACTATATATATGCTCACGAATTATCTCACAAAACAACCTTTGTTAACCTATGATTCATGCATATTTCGTGTAATAACTGTTTACTGATTGCTCTATGAATCTCCTGTCATAATTGCCCATCGGTTTTGACTTGCGTTGACCACTGGGTTCCGACTGTTGTGAAAGAGGTGAAATAGAAATTTCACCATCTTTTATCATTGATGAATCTTGTCCAAGTGGAAATTTGTCATTTAAACTAGTTGAGGTACCCAAACCTCCAATTCCTGTAATAATCTTGCAAAACAAGGTTAATTCCGGTAAATGTTGAATTAAGGTAGTTTTCGTGAATAAATCACTTTTAATATTATTTACAAACCAAAATGAAGAGTTTCATAAAAACTAGCTCAACCACTCAAAACTATGGTTGATGAACCCCAAGAGGCGATGCCAAAGCTTCTGCACGCAGGTTAATCTCTGAAACCCTAAATGCCTTCCGCCAGAACCCTAAACGTTGCCATTGTGTAGTCCGTCGGAACCTTAAACGTTCTCCGCCATCGTGTGCTTCCTACAAGTGCAAGTTATACTTGACGAGTATATTAATCAATAATCTGTAATAATTTGTGTTAATCACGGGCTCTAATGGCTAACAGACACACAATGATATGTGCGAAGGTTATAATATTAAATCCTCATTTCAATTTGTGGACATGATAAAGAATATTCTTTTATCAGTAGATTTCATTGGACATTTTCAATAGATATATGCCTGTTGGGTTAATTACTAGCACAACCACAATTACATGACTGATTAACGCCGAAAAACATATTAAAACAAAATCAAATTCTAACGGATTTCGACCTGTCCACATCCCTAAACAACATGTCGTCGTCGATCGGCCTTTCTTGAATGTGCTTGATGCCGCCGACTGTTTAATCCATATATTGGCACTGGATCTAACGACATTTGTTCATGCCGTGGTTTAACAACAAAGTCTGTATATGAATTCGCATGGAGTTTGGACACAGTCACCATCAAACACTCTGCCGAACAAATATGCGTCATTTGATAAAGCAGCGGCCTTTCTGGTCATATGATCTTGGAAGCATCAACAGTTACCAATAACGGACCTGGTAAATGGCTATCTCGAGAGTGAGAGTCATTTTTAAACATGATTAGGTAAATGTAAAAAAGTAAACATATAAGCGAATGTTTTTATAACAGCTCGGAAGTTAATGGATGAAATCAGAGCCATGCATTTATTGTGACGACTAAGAATATTCTAGGCATATTTAATCTCGTCCATAGAAAACGTATTAAGAACTAAAAACCTATTAAATGTGCCCATTGTCAATAGGTGTAGCCTTTCGGCTTAATAACTTATTACCTTATTTATGATCACTGTGCCATTATTAAAGGGAAAGTAGACAAAAGGAATGGTTTTAAATAAAAAAATTGATGTGAATGGATTGGGTAAAAATGATGGAAAGTTACATCCAACAATGTAAAATAAATTTAAAGAAAAAATATAAATGATATTAATTAGCTATGATACTTAAGGAAACATGTTAACTGCCGAAGACTCAAAGGCACCTCAAGAGTGAAATTCTGTTACTACCCAGCAATAGATTATTTTAAGTGGCTATGTTTTTCTGTTCCCACCGACAGTAGGTTATTCTATATGATTTAGTTTTCCTTCAGTGATTAATCAGTCTGCAACATTTGTGGATAACAGCAACTGACCGTTGTCCTCACTGCTAGTTAACCACAAATTATGATAGGTTTTCCCGCTACTAAAAACTATCAATGGGCAATTCTATTGGATTGTGTGGGCTGAGTGTTTGCACCTCTCTCCTTACAATTGGACTGTTAGGTAGCGTGGCTCGATGTATAAGCTTGCTGTCGTCGATTTAAAAATAAAATCATAGACGGTGATTGTTTTGGACGAGTCCGACACCTATCTCATTGCCCGCCGATCGCATTGCAGATCGCTTTCTTGCTCATGCTGCGTTACCTGTTTCCATCCCGACAACTACTGTGGATTTCTTATTAAAATCTGTCTGGACGGGATATGGGCAAGCACGAAATCGACGAGGATTCCATAACTGCCGCCTCAGGTCCCCGGACAAATACCGTGGATTTGTTATTAAAATCTGTCTGGAAGAGATATGGGCAAGCACGAAATCGACGAGGATTACATAATTGCCGCCTCAGGTCCCCGGTAAACTAACAAGTATATTTACAGTAGAAAAATTGAACTACAACCATCCATCTTCTTTGTCACCTACAAAATCAGGATCGGAGATCAAGAATGCCTGATATTTTATTACATTTTCGCCCAGAAATCCTTCTATCATCCATTACATGACTAAGGGAAGCGAACCGCCGAATCGCTGCTTTGCGGCCTGAGTAATATTCAGTCTCACAGCCGTTGCACGCCATAGCTACCAGTATATATCGAGATGGACCAAAATTCAACTTCACGCAATCTTGGAAATTTTAATACAGCGTCTGGCATAGTGCTGTCGCTGGGAATTGTGATTCTAATAGTCGTCATCTCATTGCTTATAAATCGCATCGTATGCTCTCGCTACGGAGTTCCGTTACTCGATCCACTAAGCTGGGCTAACGATCGCGCCATCGCCCTTCATATCGCCCATTTGAACCACGACGGCGTTGCAATTGGGATCGATCAGGAGACCTTGGATTCATTCCCCAAGGTGTTATATTCCGAGAAAGTCTGCGAGTCGTTCAAATCTGCAGAAGGAAAAGAATTAGATGAAGCGGAGGATAACAAGTGTTGCTCGATTTGCCTCAGCGATTACAAGGAATCGGAGGTTGTGAGGGTTATCCCTAATTGCGGCCACATGTTCCACATGGATTGCATCGACGAATGGCTTCGCCTGCACGCAACATGCCCCATCTGCCGAACTTCTCCTCTTCCTTCACTGCGCTCCACTCCTCTCGCACAAGAAGCCCCTCCAACTACTATTCTCACAGTACTCGATCATGATTCCATCCTCCTTTTTGTAGGATGAGGCTGAGGTTGTACTCTAACATGCCAGAAAACTCTGCTCTTTCGCAATAGATTCTTTATACCTGCCTTTGTTTCCATATTATATAGATCTCTTGTARTTCATCACACAAAACCCATGATTTTATGAACTCAGATGGAGATCTTGTAATTTTTAACTCAAATGTGTGGATATGAACTCAGATGTTTAAATTTGTGGAAWTTTTTTTATCTCAAAATTGTTATTTCAGATATCTTAGGTTTTGTTAATGGTAAATCGCTTGGTCCTTACATGTTCTTTGAATTAACAAGTTATAAAAAAACGTTTTGCTTACGTTATCAAAACCGTTTTACTTGTTCCGTTGCAGTCAAATGTGATGAACAGGCTACCAAAATAAGCCTAAAAGCATGGTCATTATCAAGCAAACCGACCACCGTCCTCTTCCTTTCTTGTAGATCACATACCAACTTTTATATGCAAGCAGCGGATTGATCACACCCTGCTTTAAACCCTACCCTACCCTCTGAATTTAAACMTATAATCTCTGAGAACCAGCTGCTTTAAACCCTACCCTACCCTCTGAATTTAAAACTATAATCTCTGAGAACCCGCTGCTTTAAACCCTACCCTACCCTCTGAATTTAAACCTATAATCTCTGAGAACCAGCTGCTTTAAACCCTACCCTACCCCCTGAATTTAAAACTATAATCTCTGAGAACCCGCTGCTTTAAACCCAACCCTATCCTCTTAATTTAAACCTCAAATCTATGAGAAAAAAACAGTTGTTAATTAAAAAATCAATCTATATCTCTTTACACACCAACTTTTATAATACTCTCTGTAGACAGCGGATTGATCACACCCTGCTTATGAACGATGGACAAACACTAAAGTACCGCGACCAGATAAGAAGAACAACGGACATATCACATCGTTTAGTCACCAAACAATCTATTTTCACCTACACGAAATGCTATGACCGTGAACCTTTTCGTGAAAGAGTCGGGTTTATATGGACTTTGATATCATGTGTACAAATAAGAGAGTAGAATGATTTCCATTATATCTTGCTAATTTAGGTTTTAATATCTCGCTAAATTAGGTTTTAAATTAGTGGGAAAGAATCTTATTAAGTTTTAAATTAGTTACAAATAGGTTTACAAACTTTTTATCTTAAAAAAAATATTTATATAAAAACATAAAAGAATTGAAGAATAAAAACACTTTTTTCTAAAGTATCTTTCTTGTATTCATATTACATTTTAATTTCAAAATATTTGTCACAACAACTTAAAATATTTGTCACAACAACTTTTCTAACTTTCCAAGTCATCAAAACTTTATTGATGTTGAAATACTTCTTAATGTTTTTCAAGTATGCAAATAACATTTAAAAAAATCCAAATAATCTTTTATTTCTCTTAAAAATAGATCAATTTTGATCCAAATAAACCATAAACATCATCGTTATTATATATGTGTTTATAAATTTTGTTAATTTTCTTATCATTTATTTTTATAATTTTTTTCATTATTATTTATTTTATTTTATATTTTTTAAATTAATTTTCTATGCGAAACAGTTAAAAAGACTTGAATATTAGTTCTTTGAATTTTTCTTTTATGTAATTTAAGATTGATCAAATATAATAAACAGAAACTTTATGATAGTTTAACTACTTATAAGAAGCACAATAATATTGTTTGGAAAGGCTTCAATCTTGGTGCTTTGAATTTTTCTTTTATGTAATAAGATTGATCAAATATATTAAACATAAACTTTATGATAGTTTGAGTATTTATAAGAAGCACAATAATATTGTTTGGAAACACTTGAATCTTAGTGATTTGAATTTTTACTTGATCAAAATATAATAAACATAAACTTTATGATCGTTTGAGTAATTATAGATAATAGGATAAGGTTTTAAAAGCATTGAATTATGCTTTATAATTTTATATTTTATAAAAAAATTTAAATATATTTATTAAAATTATAAAATTTATTGGAAGGAAGGAAATTAATATTATTGGAGAATAAAACCTTAACATAGTATAGATATATGATAATGTAGCAAGATAACTTGTAACATCACATAGATAATAATTATAAGCTTACCTAAAGAACTACAGATATCTACTATAATTTATTTCTCATTTTTCATATTATCCATATGTAATGGAAATAGATGCTAACAAGTCAATGTTTTTCAGAGTTATTATGTGCAAATGTGAGTAGGAAACTAATCAAGGTTAAGTAACCTACTAAAGAAAAATGCTAGTGTAAAAGAAAAAATGAGATAAAAAAAATTAAATGGAAAAGAAAAATAACAATAGGAGAGAAAATGCAAGAAATGAGAAATGAAAGGTCATTCTCTTTGGCCTTTCCATTACCCCAACTCTCTGTATTTGTGAACATATATTTTTACTCTCAAAGGGATTTTTGTTGGTGAGAGGTGGATGCATAGAGAGAGCCATGCGATGCATAGATTGAAAAACCATTAAATCTTGGTTTTCCCATTTGTGTTTATATGGTACACATTGAGTTCTTGTGTGATGTGTCTCTCTATTTTCTTTGTTATTTTTCTATTTATGAGTTTAAATGAAGTTTCTTCATATTTAAATTGTGTGTTTGGGTTGTTTAATGGGTTGAGAAATCTTCACAAACTACAGTTTTGAGGATTTTCTTCATGGTTACTATCTCGATGAGAAAGAGAATAATCCCAACAACTATGTATTCTCCTCCATTTATCCATTTATGAGATAGGAGATCTATAGACACCATTATTTGGTTGTTGCACTATTTTGGAGAGTTTCCAATTCTAGTTCTTTATCTTATTCACTATTAGAAAAAAAAATGTTTTCCTTGATTGTCATGGTTGCCACAGGTTGTTGTATTGTCTTCTGGAGGATTATAAACTACCATTGGTCTTTTGAGAGGCCATGCTCAACCCAATGACCTTCCCATATACTGTATATTACCTCCAACATTTGACTGAGCTTGATGATAGGTTGTATATTCCATGTTCTCCTTCATTGAGGTCATATGACCCAAAACCATGGTGGTAAAGGGTGCCTTCACTACCTTGGGTCCACACACCTCTTACTGCGCATGTGAATGTGTTGGGATCCTATAGAGGTTTTCCCAAGCATTTGGAGTGGAAGAACGTGCTACCCAATCAGAAATGAAAATTTTCTTTTCATGTCTATCTCTCTAATTCAAATTGAAAGGTTTTGGTTTTTATTTTTAGGAACAATGTTTTGAGCAAAACATCATTTTGATCTGTATAATTTAAAAAATTCCAATAATGGTAAAATGTAAATGTAAATAGGATTAAGGACATTCATGGAACCCTGATGTACTACAAACAACATAAATAGTAGTGAATTATTTGTGGTTTCCATTCAAAGTAGTGAAAATAACATGTTTCTTGAACCCATCTAGAGTTATAATTATTTATACTATATGAAGATCAACGTCAGTAAGAATCCAATGTTCTTTCAACTTATATCATAGAAACATAGATTCAAAGCGTCCCAGTGATTGGAAACTCTAATTGAAATGTCTTTATAATGATTTTCACCTTGACGTGAAGTTGAATAGTTCTTTGCAAGGTCTTACATGTTGGTCATTTCCTTCTATTACACTCAACTTGTTTTGGTTGGCGAGATGATGAACATTAAATGTTTTAACAACATATTTTGATTGTAACACACCCAACCCCTTAGGTATCCTTTTAAGGGATTGGGCATAAGAATTTCTCTTTTCTCAATCATTTTGAATCCCTAAAACTAGGATACATCACCTTCAATTCGGCGAGGATTTTCCAATGACTATAAATTTGTTTAGATCTGAGCTCTCAAATGCAAGTTATGGGCCTTAAAATTTCTTTTGGCCTTTACCGACTAGGGTCTTTCATCACCATGTGGCACCCAAATGGTTCTGTATCACCTGTCATGCCACCTCATCATTGCATATAGAGACTCTCTCAACCAGAGGTCAACGCTTGTCTAGCTCTTATTGGCCAATTAATTTAATTAAATATATCAAAGGATCACTTAGGATTATTAAGTTCAATAAACTCTTAAGTCTCCAGACTTCGGTGAGGTTTGTCATAGTGTCATTATGGACATACCCCAAAAACTCTTGAATGTCGAAGTTGCAGAGAGGGTCCCACATAGATTATGCCTTTACTCAAATACAAGTAATTACATTACCCCCCAATATAATTAATTATGTTTAATTTTTATTATAACATTGGAGTGTGAGAAGGTAGGTTTAGGCCTTCATCCCTTTTAACTTGTTTGTTCTATCACCCCAAAAATAGAGAGTCCTGAAGCTTCGGATTCTTGGAGAGTCCACACTTACAAGTGAATTCCCATTAAATAGTAGAATAGGGAAAGGTAGGTCCAGGCCTTCGACCATTTTAGCCCAAGCATTCCATCACTCAAAACACTCTGTAATCATGAAGTTTTGAACTCCCGTTAACCATTATATCATGTGGCCATGATCCATGAGGAAGACATTTGGCAAAAGACATGGGTGACACATGGCCCAATAAACTAGTGACATGTGTCAAGGTCCATTTGACACATAAGGTCTGTGAAAGTCACAAATCAAAGTGACACATGGCACACCTACTATGGGTCCATGTCACCCTAGGTGATGTCAGTATGTCACGTCACTCCGACGTTCGACGATATTCTCATTCACCAACATGTCGAACCCCCTATAGTAGGACTTCATCAGAGTGCTTTATGATATCCTTCTACTATTTGATCAGACAATCAAGAGAGGTTCCCAATGGATTCCCCAGATCAACGACTCATGTTAACTCACGAGTTTGACATTTGGGGTTTCTATTTGTTTAGGACCTTTTTTGTCCAAGAGTAGGTCAATGTTGAATGACCACAACATAGATCCAATGATTAGGGGAGATCCTCAATAAACTCAAATCTATGTCTCGTGTTACTTCGTGACTGAGAAGTGGATCGAGGTTTAACAAGGGGATGAATCCCACGATAACAGGTAAATGACCTCCAATTCTTGGTCCATCGTAAATATATCAATTTGACAGGTCATCTTCGATGCATTTAGTAAACTCCAATGTTCTTTCACCTTGGAGATCCAGACTCCCAAAGTCCCGAATGACTTAGTTCCCTTTTTAGTGTAGCAGAGGATTCCACAGTCCTGGTCCTATCTGTTGGATTACTGAGAGGGGGGTGAATAAATAATAGAGAAATCTAATCCTTTTTAACCAAAGTATGTAAGTGTTATTTATCTTTTTGATCAATATAGAATTATCATCAATAAGTGAAAAGTAAATAAAACATGAGAAAATGAACAATCATACACATACACAGTACACAATTTTTTTAACGTGGAAAACTAATGTAAGAGAAAACCACAAAATGATTTTTTCTTATATGTCTTTAAGAATTACATTCTTTAGAAGAACCAACTTCATTTTTTCTCCATATGAAACTGGAAGGAGGCTCTGACCCCCTAGTTTCTCAGGCTACAACCTAAGGGAAGCTCCAACTCCCCAATTCTCTGGCTACAACTAGAAGGAGGATATGTAACATCCTCGACCCTCCAAAGGTTGGGCAATGCTACCAACACTTATGAATTTACCCTTTTAAATATCTGATACCGAAATGTAACATTCTTCGGGCTTTCAACCCACGTCAGGAGTAATGCTACTACGTAATAACACTTATATAAGATGCATTTAAATGAATTCAAGACATTAACACAAATTAAGCACATAATTACTGCTAGCATACATAATCCATGGAATTAACAATAATTCATATGCACAACAGAATACATGATAACATATAAGCATCATAGGCATGAAAAACATAATATTAAGCACAAAATGATACTTATCTTTGAAACTAGATGTAATTCAACAACTACGTGCAGACCTTCCATGAACCTCCCAGACTTAGATCGCATTGCTCATCACTCTACATGGTAGGTCACCTCCGAGCTGGGACTAAGCTCCACCGGGCAGGGAATCCTAGGCTAGGCAAGGTCAACGAGAAGACACAGAGTTACAGAGGAAAGGTTCTCTCCCAGGAGTCACTTACACCCACTACTCATAGACCCTCATTCCCCAAATGCTTGTCCCACCCCAGGAGTATACACATTCACTGTCACCTGGATAGTCCTTCGGCTGCTAACCTCCCTTGCCTTGGGCTTCGGAAACAGACCGAACTGGAAGTCTCTGAGCTTTGTGGCAGCTGTCGGAACCCTTCCAGGAGTTCTCACTTCCTCCACACACTCTCTCACTTGGAGAGAGTGGCTCACAGGCTTGGTAACCTGTCTATTCAACAACAAAAACCTTCCTCACCTGGAGAGAGGGTTACACACAGGCTAGACAACATGCTTCCTTCAGCTTGGTTTCCAACATAGTCGGGCAACCACGGGGCTCAAAATGAACATACACTGGCCAAAAAGGCACCCGCATTCAAGCATACTGCAACCATAATAGTCCACAGGAAACACAGACACCGGCTTTCCCAAACTAGTGATAGACAGACGCCACAACATAACAAGGCTTGGAAAATACAGGACGCTTCATTTTTCTCAACCAACAACACATGATGACTTCTTGGTTCTGGTTTTGGGTCTACATAAGTGTGCACATAGATCTCACACACAGGCTTGAACTGTTCAGGTAAGGGATCTGAAAAAAAACACCAGACATAGGTCGATCATGGACACCCACAAGTTCAGACAGAGGATGCCAATGGAAGGTCAAACCCCAGACTTAGGTGATGGATGGAGGAATGAAAAACCCCCAACATGGCTTAGTCCTTTGGTTTTAACTTCATGCACCCAGGTCGACACCTGTCTCCCTAGGGCTGCATGCTTCCCATTTTTCACACGTTCCCTCTTCCAGGAACTTAGGATAAAATATATACATTTTCATAGTACTTTCGAATAATAATAAATTATTATTCCCAAGGTCTTAAGCACCCAATCTTATCCCCTCTTTCCATCCTTTCATCCCCCTCTCCCTTACCTAGGCTTTGTGGAAGCTTAGTCCCCCATCACTCATTCATCGTGGTTGGTCCACACGCAGATATGTTTATATTTTATTAATAATGTGCATAATTACATGTACAAAATCAGGCTCCTGGCATTTAACACTTAGGCTCTCCAGCTTATCAATACTAGGCTCACCATCCTACAAAACATGATTTACAAAACATGATTACAACAGGGATCATCCTTTGGGATATTACAATCCCCTCCCCTTATTTTTGCATTGTCCTTAGTGAAAATTTCACACAACATCCGCAGGATTTTCAAAATCTTCAAAAAGATGCAGTTATTGTACTTGCATAGCATCCTCATGCTCCCATGTCGTGTCCTTAGGACCGTACCAGGTCCAATGGACCTTTACAAGCCCTATAGCTCGATTCCGGATATGTTTTCTTTTCCTATCCAATATGCGCACATGATGCACTTGCAGGACACCTTCTTGCTCCACCTGAATCACATTCCAATTGATAACATGATTAGCATCAGGTATATATTTCTTAAGCAATGAAACATGAAACACATTATGTATAGTCATGGATACAGGTAATGGAAGAATATATGCAACTAGCCCAATCCTTCCTAGGATTTAAAATGGCCCACAAAATCTGGGTGCCAACTTGGCACAGTTTCCTAGCCTCAAGGAACTTCTGTTAGCTTTCACTTTCATGAAAACATGTTCATCCACTTTAAACTCCTTGTGGGTTCTGTTTTTATCAACATAACTTTTCTTCCTATCTTGGGCAACTTTCAAATTCTGCTTAATTTTTAGCATTTGATCTTCCATTTCCTTGAGCAACACTGGCCCAACTACTACTCTGTCAGTTGGATTATCCCAACTTATTGGAGTATTGTACTTTCTTCCATAAAGCGCTTTAAATGGGCTCATCCTCAACAATTCTTGATACCCATTGTTGTAGGTCAATTCTACCAAATGTAGGTAGTTTTCCCATTTCGATGGTTTGTCCATCACATACATGCTCTGTATGTCTTCTATCACTCGATTCACCCACTCTGTCTACCCATCAGACTCAGTATGATAGGCTATACTAAAGTTCAAATTCGTTCTAAACCCTTTGAACAACTCCTTCAAGAAATTCAAGGTAAATTTTGGGTCTCTGTCAAACACAATTGTCTTGGGAATTCCGTGCAATATTGCCACTTCCTTCATAAAAATATTAGCAACATTTGTTGCCTTATGAGTGGTCTTTAACATAATGAAATGGGAAGCTTTTGTAAGCTTTTCCACCACCACCATAATGGAATCATGTTGCTTTCCTGTTTTGGGCAATCCCGTGATGAAATCCATTGTCACCACTTCCCACTTCCACTCAGGAATGGGTAAAGGTTGCAGCAACCCTGCTAGGTGTTTGTACTCAGCTTTAAACTTTTGGCATTCCATACATCTGTCGATTTATTCTGCAAACTCTTTCTTCATACCTGGCCAAAAGTAATGGATCTTTATTGTTGCCATAGTTTTTTGATATCCAGAGTGCCCAACATAAGGCACATTATGCATTTCTCTCAAAATCACAAGTTTCAAACCCTGGAAATTAGGTACATAAACTTTGTTCTTGTACAAAAGTATCCCATCGGTTTCTAATTTATAATTTTCCACTTTCTATGCAACCTCACCTTGTTGTAGCGTTGCTACCAGCTCCTCGTACTGCAAATCTGCATTTGCAGCCTCCAAAATTATTTCCTTTATATCAGTTTGGTACATGCTAATGGTTGTAGCATGTAAGTTGTGCACCTTTCTGCTGAGTGCATCAACCACCTTATTTTCCTTCCCTTTGATATGCTTGATATCAAAGTCGTATTCACACAGAAACTCCAACCACCTAGTCTACCTAGAGTTTAGGGTTGACTGATCAAATAGATACTTCAGACCGTTATGTTCTGTTCTCAATTCAAACCTCTTCCCCATGAGGTAATGTCTCCATTTCCTCAGATCATGAATGATGGCTTCCAAATAAAAATCATGAGTTTTGTAGTTCCTTTCGTGCTCTTTCAACTTTTTTGATTCATAACAAATTACGAATCCATTCTGACTGAGGACTCCTCCCAGTGCTTCTTTGCATGCATTGGTGCATACCAAAAAATATTCATTTGGATATGCAATCCTCAGGATTGGCGCACTGGTTAACAGTTGCTTCAATTGTTGGAAGCTTCTCTCACAATCCTCTTTCTACATAAACCTCTTCTCCTTCCTTTGCAAAGAAGTGATAGGGTGAGCTATTCTCGAGAATCCTACGATAAACCTTCTGTAATATCCTGCTATACCCATAAAGGATCTAACTTCCACCACATTCCTTGGCGCTATCCATTCTATGATGGCCTCAACCTTCTCAGGATCCACGATGATCCCTTCTTCAAAAATAATATTCCCCAAGTAATGGATTTGTTCCTGATAAAATGAGCATTTGCTCAACTTGGCATACAATTGGTTCTCTCTTACCACTTGAAACACCATCCTTAGGTGTTGTTAATGATCTTCCTTTGACTTGGAATAGACCATAATGCCATCCAGGAAGACTATGACAAACTTGTTTAGATAGTCCCTAAATACACCATTCATCAAGCACATAAAAACAACAGGTGCATTTGACAGTCCAAACGACACCGCTGTGAACTCATAATGACCATACCTTGTTCTAAAGGTGGTATTGCTAATGTCTTCATCCTTTATTCTTACCTGGTGATATCCTGATCTAAGATCTATCTTCGAAAATATATTCGCATCCTTCAACCGATCGAAGAGATCATCAATCCTCGACAAAGGGTACTTGTTCTTAACAATTACTTTGTTTAACTGTATGAAATCAATACACAACCTCAATGTCCCGTCCTTCTTCTTCACGAATAGGACCGGCGCACCCCAAGGTTACACACTTGGGTGTATGTACCCCTTCTTCAGAAGATCTTCAAGATGTAATTTAAACTCTTTCAGCTCTAGCGTACTCATTCTATAAGGAACATTTGACACTGGAGCTGCTCCAGGAATTAAGTTTACAGAGAAGTCAATATCTCTCTTCGGAGGTAGTCTGGGTACCTCTTGAAATACATCTTCAAACTATTTTAGTACCGCATGGTATCCAATATTTGAGACCTCATCCTTAGATGCTTCCTCCATATGGGATGCAAACAACTAACAACCTTTCCTGTAGCATTTCTTCAGCTGTACTGCTGAAATTTCTATGACAACTACAGCTTTGGGAATTCCTTGGACTATTTTCTAATTCCCCTCCTCATCCAGGCAAGTAAATGCCTTGTTACGATAGTCCAGGAGGGCATGGTGCTGGTCCAACCAGTCCATACCAATTAAATATTCATAAGAGCCTAAAGGAAAAATATTCAATTCAGCCTTCGTGCTCAATCCCTTCATGTCCACAAAACAAGATTTAGCCAACTCAGTGAATTTCCTCTTGGTTCCTGTAGCCAACTTCACTAACCAAGACTTTTCATGTTTTCTTCTTGATAAATGCAAACTTTTCACCACTCTAGGATCTATATAACTATGGCTAGCCCCTGAATCAATTAAAATAGTAAATGCATGGTTGTTAATCATACCTTTTACTTCAATCATGTGCAATTGAAATTCATCATGCTTGTTGTCCAGGGCTTCGTAGATCCTTGGCATTCTACTTGCCATGTCCTCCACTATTTCACCTTGCTGAACATTGTGGATGGATCTCGCTTTATCATTTCTGTGGGGTAAATCTTTGTACATATAGTTTCCTTTACAACCCCAACACTCCATAGGTGTCTTCCTTGGCAATTGTGCACCCACTTTAGCCTTTCTGGGCTCTCTAAAAGATGGTTGTCCCTAAGGACTGTTTCTGAAAAGAGGAGGCTTGTTTCCCTTCTGCCTCTATTCCTTCTTGGACTTCTTCTTGTCCTCTCAAGACTTATGGAAGGTAGGTTTTTCTCTCTGTTGTTCATATAAACATTTTTCTTTTCTTATTGTTTCTTCCATAGACTTAGGGTCATCATACTGAATCTTGTCACCAATAGAAGGTGGTAATCCACTTAGATACCTATGAATCTTGACAGTCTCCTCCTTGATGAATGGAACATACTTTAAAAGTTCCAAAGATCTTCGCTTGTATTCATCAATGGTCATGCTGCTCAGTTTGAGTTCAAAGAACTCTTTCATCTTTCTTTCATAATATATTTTAGTCAAACATTTATTCTCCAAATACCTCTTGAATTCCTTCCAAGTGATATCTTTCTCTCTAATGTGTTGCACCGACACCAGTTGATCCCACCACATGGATGTTTTTCCTTTTAGTTGATACATCACAATTCTTCCTTCGGCATGAGAGAAATAATTCTACAATTGGAAGTACTTCCTCATGCCTAGCAACCATGTCTCAGCATATTCTTCCTTTTGGTGTTCTCCATCAAACGTGGGAGGCTTAATCTTATTCATTTCTCCTTTCAGTTCATCCACTCCAGACCTCATATGGTTTCTGGTAGGAGATGTTCTTGAACTACCGTGTGTTTCTTTACTAGAATGCTTTGGGGAGAAATGACGATGTCCGCTAACACTCCTCGATATTCGTTTCCTCTCAAGGGTCGTGCGACTCCCTGTTTTGCTTGTGTCACTCTCCTTTTCCAATTTATTTTCGATCTTATCCAGGCTCCTCAACAACTTCAAGTTGAATTTACCCTGTTTATCCTGAGTTTTCTTGAGCCTTTTTCTATCAGCTCGGTGATCCCGGGCATCCTTCTGTAATATTTCAATGATTTTCATCATATGCCCTTCCTTATCAACCTCTTTTCCATGCCCATTGGAGTTTGATCCTTCAACTCCCAAGTTGACATCCATTCCTTTTCTTTCATTCTCTGAACTGGAGGCAATTCATGCCTCTTCCATTTCTTTGCACTTGGTGACAACTCTAACCGGTTATGTCCCTTATCAACTTCTGCAATCACAACATGCAGACAACCAGAATTTGTCACGCCATATTTCCTTAACAAATCCCACACATTCAAAACCAACCTAATTTTAAGAAAGTTTTTTGACTTCATGAATATTTTGATCTCTGCTTGGCTTTTTAAATTTCGAGCGATAGCCCCCTCTTTCTTAGTCCCCATTCCATGCGATCACAGGCTATGACCAAACATTAGAAAACTATCTCTCGAGTTCAGGTTACCAAACTCGCGACATCGGGTTGATCAACGGTCCACGTCTACACGACATCCAATGGTTGGAACCTGATGTGGTCCTTCCGTCATCGAAGTTTTGGGACTTTGGGACTTTGAGGTTTCGTGACTTCGAACCTCGGGAGTTACCACACCTTTGTCCTCCAAATATTTTGACATCCAAAATTCTGATTTACTTTATCCCCTTCAGGCCCATGTAACACAGTTATTTCCAACAACCATGGTGGCACATGGCATGCTTAGGAGGTTCCATGTCACCTTCGACGATGTCATTGGGTCTTACCACGTTCACTTTTCTTTTTGGGAGTTAGGGTTTCGGGAATTTGTGCGTCATCACATCTCACTTTTCCCTATAGCCGAAATCGCGAAATTGCGATTTACTTTCCGCTTGATCCAATAGTCAATATTTCTTCCTCTGATCTATGATGTAGATCGTTTCGGGACTTTTGAGTTTTAGGCATCAGGAGTTCATGCCTAAACACATCTCTCTTTTCCCAATAGTCGAATCCCTGAAAGGTTTCCAGGATAGCTCTCCTTCACCTTCTCCAGATATGACGATCATGAGGGATCTCGTTTCCTCCCGATCGGATCCAATGACTCCAACACTTCATGCATTGCACTCTCTCTCTCTCTGTGGCCCAATACCACACCGACTGCATTTTTGTAACACGACCAAGGTTCTAAATTAGTCCCTCCAGACACAATTTCTACCTGAAACCTCGGGTCCAATGGCCCCTTATCTGCCACATCCAGGATCAGCGTTGAAAACCTTGGCTTTGATACAAAAATGTAACATCCCAGACCCTCCAAAGGCCGGACAATGCTACCAACACTTATGACTTTATCCCTTTAAATCTCTGATACCAAAATGTAACATTCTCCGGGCTGTCAACCCATGTCAGAAGTAATGCTAATGCAGAATAACACTTATATAACATGCATTTAAATGAATTCAATACATTAATAGAGAGTAATAAAATAATTACTGCTAGCATACATAATCCATGGCATTAACAATAATTCATATGCACAACAGAATACATGATAACATATAAGCATCAAAGGCATGCAAA
Source organism: Picea engelmannii (assembly GCA_009831015.1). NCBI lineage: Eukaryota > Viridiplantae > Streptophyta > Pinopsida > Pinales > Pinaceae > Picea > Picea engelmannii. Next base: position 738,173 of record ML776745.1, on the reverse strand, counting down.
ACATAATATTAAGCACAAACTGATACTTATCTTTGAAACTAGATGTAATTCACCAACTACATGCAGACCTTCCATGAACCTCCCAGCCTTAGACTGTGCTTCTCATCACTCTCGACAGTAGTTCACCCCCGAGCTGGGACTATGCTTCACCGAGTAGTGAATCCTAGGCTAGGCAAGGTCAATGGGAAGACACACAGTTACAGAGGAAGGATTCTCTCCCAGGAGTCACTTACGCCCACTGCTCACAAACCCTCATTCCCCATGTGCCTGTCCCACCCCAGGAGTATACACCTCCACTGCCACCCAAACAGTCCTTCGACTGCTAACCTCCCTTGCCTTGGGCTTCAGCAACAAACCAGACCAGAAGTCTTCGAGCTCTGTGGCAGCTACCGAACCCCTTCCAAGATTTCTTACTTCCTCCTCACACTCTCTCACCTGGAGAGAGTCACTCACAGGCTTGGTAACCTATCTATTCAATAACAACCACCTTCCTCACCTGGAGAGAGGGTTACACATAGGCCAAACAGCCTGTTTCCTTCAACTCAGTTTCCAACACAGTTGGGAAACCACGAGGCTCAACATGAACATACACTAGCCAACAAGCCATCCGCAGTCAAGCACTACGCAACCACAACAGTTCATGGGAAACACAAACATGGGCTTTCCCAAACTGGTGACATACAAATGATACAACATAACAAAGCTTGGAAAATATGATACGCTTCAGTTTTCTCAACCAATAACATAGGAAGGATTCTTGGTTCTAGTTTCAGGTCTGTGTAAGGGTGCACAGAGATCTCGTGCACAGGCTTGAACTATCCAGGTAAGGGATCTGAAAACAAACACCAGACATAGGTCGATTATGGACACCCACGAGTTCATATGGAGGATTCCAATGGAAGCTAGAACCTCAGACTCAAGTGATGGATGGAGGAATGCAGAACCCCCAACATGGCTTATTCCTCTAGTTTTAACTACATGCGCCCAAGTCGACACCTATCTCCCTAAGTTGCATGCTTCCCATTTTGTACATGTTCCCCCTTCTAGGAACTTAGGATAAAATATATACATTTTCACAGTATTTTGGAATAATAAAAAAATATTATTCCCAAGGGATTAAGCCCACAAGGTTATCCCCTCTTTCTAACCTTTTAGCCCCCTCTCCCTTACCCAGGCTTTGTGGAAGCTTAGTCCCCCATCACTCATTCATCGTGTTCCGTCCACACACAAAGATGTTTATCTTTTATTAATAATGTGCATAATTACATGTACAAAATCAAGCTCCTGGACTTTAACACTTAGGCTCTCCGGCCTAATAAACACATAATCCTATTAGCTTATCAATACTCATCTCACCAGCTTACAAAACATGATTTACAAAACATGATACAACAGGGCTCGTCCTTTGGGATATGACAGGATACAACACCCTATGTTCTCTAGCTACAATCGAAAGGTGGATATAACCACCTATCCTTGCCCCATCCAACCACCCTGAAATATAAGTGTCAAATGAAGAAACCATGGCCACACTCTCTGTGAGATATACCATTGTAAACCTATACCACTGACCTGTAGCCAACCTGTACCACTTCCCTGTAATTAACATGTAGCTTAATATAATCTATACCAACCAAAAACCACATAAATGTGACATGTCTGTTCTACATCATGTGTATGTATGTTCCCTATATATACCGCAACATGCGTATGTACACAATCTATCTGTTATGCATCCTCTGTATGCATTCTAGAAACTAGGTTTTTCTCTCTTCTAAAAAATTATGACCCTCTAGAGCCTCTTTCACACGAACTTGCAACTTGTCACTACGTTCATACTGTAACTGTATCCTGTGCGTACATCCTCATACATATCCTTTACCCAAATTATCTATATATATCTCTAGTCATGTGCCATATATGTGTGTGTAATCATGAACACGTATAATAACTCTCACATGAACTAGATATTAAACCATTTTTTATATTGAACCTCTCAATACATCAACCACTTCTCAAATACAAACTCTTAACCATGTATCACAAGAACCCTTGTCTAGATGTCAAGAAATACAAGATGCTCCTCAACACTAACAAGGTATATCAATGATAAATATTGATTATACCAGCACTATATTTATGTAGATATGTCTTATACAGAAGGTCCCATGCAACCAATAATATCTCTAGGTAAAATCCCCAAACCCCCATAAACATTTCTCATGTATACAAAACAATCCAACTATTCATAGAAATAAGACATACGTTTTGAACCAGTGGATAGATCTAATGTACTTGATCATTGTAGGCCTTCCTAGGATCTTGCTCTTATAATATAGAGACTTGACATATTCATATTCTCAATTTTCTATGGATTTACCCTCATGTACGCACTCTATTATACTACCATCCCGTGTACGTATGTACCCTATTGTAATGTTATCCCACGTATGTACACACCCTATTTTACTGTTAGCCTGTGTATGCCTCAGAACATAGTCTTTTTCTAGTATTTTCTATAATTCTAAAACTTTCATCTTCAACCCTTCATGCTACCTCATACTTTCGCAACTTCAGATATATCAATGAGTACCTGTAATAAACCTTACACAATAGTAGATATTCAATGTGCTTAGTAGGTACTAATAGGAGAACATTGCTCTCCTATTTATACTTCCATGTAGCTTCCTCAAGGGGTTATCGTCTAACCAACTTAACCCAATTTCCTTCTTTTAGGGATAACCCACTTCTAACCACTTGTCCACTTCTATCCCACTTTGCTAGAAATAGTAAATTCTCCACTTATAGTTGCAACTAATTTTTTTTTTGTTATTTTCTTATTGCAACAACTTAAGCCATGATTAAGTCCTAGTTTTACTCACTTGACTATTCAACTTCTTCTAGGAGCTTCTAGAATAACTTTGACTTCTTTGACCTTCTAGATAACTTATGAAGGTTCTCCAACTTCACAAGGCCATAACTCTCTAACAGTGAGGAGTGAACTCTTTGACCAAGTCTTTGAGTCTATGAGTGTTATGAAGTTCTTTGACATAGTAATGTGACCCAAATATCCATTCGTCAAAATGTGACACAAATATCATGTCCTTGCAATGTGAAGAGCATTGGCCTATCGTCGTAATATGGAAAACAAAACCATATTGTCACAATGTGACAAACATAACCTTATATAATAAACATGCAATGTGACTAACATAACCATATTCTCACAATGTGACAAACATAACTATGGTTGACCTTGGTTCACCATGACGATGGCTGACCATGCTTTACCATGGTTGACAATGGTTAACCATATTTGACAGTTGTTTTCCATAGAAGACCATGTCTGGCCATAACCATATTATTGCAGTGTGATGAACATAGCCTTTTCATTGGAATCTGATGAACATATCCTCATCATCTCAATGTGACACAAATATATTTTTCTCATAATGTCACAAACAATGTCTTGTCATCATAATGTGATGAACATACCCTTGTCCTTGAAATAAATGCCATGTCATTGCAATGTGATGAACATATGACATTTATTTTCATCACATAGACATATGAGATACAAAGAACATAGGAAATTTATGTTCATCACATAGCCACAAGGATATGTTCATCACATAGGACATTTATGTTAATCACATAGCCACTTATTACTTAAATGTCATGTCATCAAAATGTGATTAACGTAGCCTCATTATCACAAGATACCCATCGTCATCAATATGTCATTATATGTCGCAAACAATATCCTATCGTCACTATGTGATCAACATATCCCCATCATCGCAATGTCCTTAGAAAAAATATAATATATCGTATACAAAGTTCAAAATGATTTTCTATCAATGTGATGAACATAGCCTCATCGTTGCAATGTGATGCAAAAATCATGTCGTCATAAAAAAAAAATGTACTTTCATCGTGATGTGATGAACATATCCCTATCGTCACAATAAATGTCATGTTTTCGTAATGTGATGAAAATATGACATTTATGTTCATCACATATCCATATGACATATGATGATCACATGATGAATATAAAATGTTTATTCTAATCACATAGTCACTTTTTACTTAAATGTCTTGTCATCCTTGTTCGACAACATAGGTATTCCGATAGAGGACGAAAACCTTCAGTAATCACTCACATAACCAGATAAAAGATCAACACACTGATTTTTTCATGTGGTAAAACCCCTACGAGGAAACATCCACGGCCCCAGCCAACGCGACCACTTGGAGCAGTTTATTAATGCAAAAGAAAAAGATTACAACGAGATTTTACAAGAGAGTTTCTCACAATCGATCATCAAAAAATGACTCTCCATGCTCTTTAAATAAATATCATGGACCAATCGGGTGCTAAGCCACGGATCAATGGTCGTTAATATCAAGGAGATTATGAACCGTCGGATCACTCTATGTTGGGAACATATCGTGACCGTTGAATTTCCTAACTACAAATGCATACTAATGCATACTAAAGAAACACACTAAGAAACACAATTTTACCTAATGACACATTAGAACAAGTAGATCTTAACTAACTCCTAAGTGTCTAAATATCCTAACATCCCCCCTTAAGAACAACTTGGGATAGGATTGAAGGCACAAATAATTTTAAGGATAGAAATTTATTTTAAAATGTAGAAACCTTGGTGAATCTTACTAATCCTTCATATGCCAATTATAAATGATTGGCGATATTTTTATAAAAGTATTCAAATTTCTAAGGATTTTATATAGTTTTTATAAATATTTGGCGATTTTTAAGGTAAAATAATTTTATCCTATAGAATTTGGACGAATCATTTTTAAAATAGTGAATCTCACTTTTGGAAAAACCATGAAAAATTATCCCATGAGCGAAATTTAGCCCCATTGTAAATTTGAAGGATTTACAATGGTGACACAATAGGATAAGGAAGGAGGTATTAGAGCCTATCCCCGTTAATGAAAACTTCTTGAACTCCTAACATAGATCGAAGTTTGGAAAACTTCGCTTTTGTAAGAGACTTTGTGAAAATGTCTGCAACTTGATCTTTTGTAGGTAAAAAGAGCACTTCAATAACTTGATCATGAATGAGATTTCTGATGAAGTCCATATGTAGCTCGATGTGTTTTCTACACTGATGTTTAACTGGGTCTTTGGCGAGCTTTATGGAACTTTTATTGTTGCACCAAAGGCTGGTCAGGTGTCGTTGCTGGAATCCAAACTTTTAAAGGATCTTTCAAAGCCACAAGGATTCCTGACTTGCATTTATTGTTGCTCGGTACTATGATTCTATTGAAGAAAGTGCAATAGCCTGTTACTTCTTACAGGCCCAAGTAACAAGTCCTGAACCAAGGCTGAAAACATAACCTGTAGTAGACTTACTATCATCATGGTCATCAGCCCAATCAGAATTAGTGAAACCAACCAATAAAGGGGTCCCCCCCTGAACTTTAATGTATCTCGAACTGAACTGTACCACAGACATAGAGAAGTATCCTTTTAGTTGCTTTCCAATGGATTTCATGGGGTGTTTGCATATACTGGGCAACAAGACCAACAACAAAGGAAAGATCAGGATGGGTATGAGTGAAGTATAAGAGGCTACCAATTAATAGACAGCATAGGATGGCATGAACTTTAGGAGAAGTACAGGTGGCAGTAATATTGACTCCAGACTATAAGGGAGAAGGGGTTGGATTACAATTTTCCATGTGAAAGCGACGAAGAAGGTCACAAGCATACTTAGACTCAGAAAAAAAATTTCTACATTGGTTTGCAAAACTTGGAGGCCAAGGAAATACTGCAAAAAGCCTAAGTCTGTCATTTCAAAGTTCTTCTTAAGGCTAGTTTTCACATGGTTTAAAAGTTTTGAGTCACTACCAGTAAGGATAAGGTCATCAACATAATGGACAAGGATTATGAGATGGATTCCTACTTTATTGGTATAGACATTAGGATTAGAATGGAATCTAGAGAATCCAGTGGCAATAAGACATATTTCCATTCTGGCATACCAAGCTTGGGGAGCTTGCTTGAGACCATAAAGATATTTCTTAAGGTGGAAAACAAGGCTAGAGTCATTCTGGACACAACCAAGATGTTGTTCCATGTAGATTTCTTCTTACATATCTCCATACAAGAAAACGGATTTAACATCCATCTGATGGACCTCCCATTTATGTGAGGCGGCAAGGGAAAGAACAAGGCGGATGGGATTCATTTTGTCTACATGAGCAAAGGTTTCATTATAGTCAATTCCTTCAACTTGGGAAAATCCTTTGTCAACTAACCGAGCCTTGTGTCTTTCAACACTTCCATCTGAAGCATACTTAGTTCTAAAGACCCATTTACAACTGACAATTTTTCTTCCTTTTGGAAGAGGTACATGATCCCAAGTATCGTTTTCCATTAAAGAACGATACTCTTCATTCATTGTTGTATCCCAATCTAGATGACCTGAAGCTTCTGCAAATGTCTCTGGATCATGAGTTTATGAAACTTGATCTAAAAGAGAAGAGGCTCACTGGAATTGTGAACGTGTCAGAAACTGATTTGAAGGATCACCGACAAGATCACCAGTTGCTTCTCGTGTTGAACGGAACCATATAGGAAGCGGTGGAGCCGGTGTCGGTTCAGGTTCAAAGGACTCATCTAGAGGAAGGTGAGAAGAAAGAGGTGAATTTTCATCCTCACTATCATCATCTGAAGAAGAAACCAGAACAAAAGAAGGAACAAATGTTGAAGATGGCTCGCAGGTCGAAGAAGGGACAATCGTTGAATTAGGCTCATAGGCCAAAGAAGGAACAAATGTCGAATTAGGCTCGTAGGCCAAGAGATTTTCATCAAATTTAACATCTACTCTAATAATAATTTCATTAAAATGTGTTTATATAAGTCTATAACATTTGACATCTTCAAAATAACCAACAAATATACACTTCTCACTTTTAGGCTGCAATGCTTTCCTTTTCTCATCAGAAATGTGAGCCCATGCTATACTGCCAAATACATGGAAGTGACTTACATCTGGTTTAATTTTAGTCCAATATTCTTCCGATGTTATATTTTTAAGAGCCTTTGTGGGAGTGCGATTTACTATGTAATTTGCACAGTTGATGGCTTCCGCCCAATACTTTAGACTTAATCCCTTATATTGAATCATACAATTAGCCATTTATTTTAATGTGCAGTTCTTTCTCTCAACAAAACCATTTTGTTGTTGTGTATATGGAACAGTGTGCTGCATTTGGATTCCCTGTGTAGTGCAATAACTTGTAAAATTATTGTTTACATATTCGCCTCCATTATTTGTTCTTAACCTTTGAATTTGATGTCCAAATTGCTTTTCTACAAGGGCCTTGTAGGCCAAAAACTTGTCAAAAACTTCTCTCTTAAGTATTAAGAAGTAAAACCAAGTACGTATGGAAAATTTATCAATGAAAGTTAATAAATACTTGGACCTAGAAAATGAAGGAGAAGAAAGTGGACCACAAAAATCACTATGAACAAGATGCAAAGGACCTGAGGCATGCCAAGAGGTACGTTTTTCAAAATTGTCCCAATGATGTTTGCTGAGAACACAACCGACACAAACACCATCTCTACATGAAACAAGAGGAAGACCAATCACCATCTATTAATTAGATAGTTGCTGCAATGAGAAATAGTTTAGATGACCAAACCGCTCATGCCAAATTTTTCTCAATTCATCGCTAGGATCAACAAAAACTGATGAAAAATATGATGACCCAAAGTTTTCAAACTTGTACAACCTCTTAATATCATCATTAACAATTCCAATTGCAAAAACATGCTTAAGATATTTTAGATCCTTGATTACAACTTGGTCAGGTGAAAACTCTATTGTTTTACCTTCACCTAAATGAGTGATTTGATATACTGATAGAACGTTACAAGAAAGACTTGGAACACATAATACATCATTGAAATGACCATTTTCTACTTGAATTGTTCTAGATCCTTCAACACTAAGAGATCTATCATCACCAACAAATAGTTTCTTGGTGTTACATTCATTTAGAGTAGAAAATATGTCTCTATCCTTAGCCATATGATAAGATGATGCAGAATCAATAAGCCACTTATCAAAAGTAGAAGTAGAAGGTGTATTGAAGGAGAAACCAGAAGCATAAAGTGCAAGTCCATGAGAAGAAGAAGAAGAAGTAGAATCAATACTGATGTTGTGCTTCTTCATCGCTACTTCTAAGGCTGCCATCTTCTTGAAACATTTGGACTCATCGTGACCATGTTTATCACAAAAGTTGCAATGTCTGTTAGTCTTCTTATTTTTATATTTTGCTCCTTTGTCTCCATTAGGAGCAAAAGATGTCTGAGTGGGTTTGGGACCCTTATATTGCTTGTTGTTGTGGGGAGGATGTTGCTTCTTGGGATTCTTGGGTTTATCTTTCTGATGGACAACTAAGGCTTTGTTGGAGGTACCTGTAGTGCTGATCACTCCACGTTGTAATAGCTTATCTTTCTCTCTAATAAAAGCATCACAAAAGTTCTAAAGACTAGGTTTTTGATAAGCTGCCCCTAGAGCCTCTTGCATGGCATAAAAGGTACATACAAACACAAAATATGCACTACCTAGATTATAAAGAATAAGATAGATGCAATGATATTCGTTTATCTTTATCTTAGAATCTTCACATAAAGTTCTGAGTGTTTTAAACATAGATAGATAGTCTTCAATGCACGAAAAATCACTTGGGCTTAAAGTTAGTACTTTATTTTCTAACGGTTGTGCTCGAATAATATTGTGTTTACCAAAAACAGATTCAATCTTTTCCCAATATTCTTTGGGTTTATCAATTGATTGAAGGTGGACCGTTAAATTAGGAGAGATGGGCATTCCGATTAATCCATGTGCTTCATCATTCCTATTATCCTATTTGGCTTTCTTATCAGCATTAGTGGGTGTTGTTTCCTTTCCCAAGGTAATCCGATACAATCCTTTACTTCTTAATAAATCCTCCATATGGGATTTCCATTGGAAGTAGTTGGTGCTGGTAAGTAAGAGATTACTTGTAGAAGCCATATTAAATACATAGATAATACATATCTAAAAACTGAAACTGATGATCTGAATGGAAAGAGCTCGCAAAGTTATGTGGTTTTACAAAAAATGGCACTGAAAACAAACTTTGGATGTGAGAGTTATGTCCTTTAAAAAAAAGACATAGACGGTAACCAAATGACCACGTGATAGTTTAAGTTTCTTTATGAAGTGACCCACTTTTATAAAGAGAAGTGGGGATCACTTTTACAATGAAGTTACTTTATAACAGAAAATTTGCATGCAAAATAAATAACACTAAAATAAAATATTAAAGCTACTTATAGTGATTCACTTTTATACTTGATGTGAATACACTTTACAATGTTAGCATGAACTTTTTCAAAAAAAGTAACAAAAGAGAGACTTGAGCTCAATACCTCTTACTTAATAAAGAAACTTTTAACCAAATGGTCTAGAAAAACATATTGTAATGTTTAGAAGGAGGATTGAGGTTGTTGTTGTTGTTGAAGATGGCCTTGGAGAGTGTGCTAAAAAAAAATCTTTTCACACAAGAAAAAAATTTCGCTTCTTGATAACAACAAGGGTTAGATCTCGGTTAGCTTACCCAGAAGATACACCTTTTCCTATATGTTTCTAATTTTCCGAGATCACATAGGGCACGAGGAAAATAACATATGCAGATCTAAAACAATAGCAACCCAGAAATAAATAATACAAAACCAAAATAAAACCAAAACACTACTCTGCAAAAATTTAAAAAAATGCGTATTCAAACTTATGACCCCAAATCTCACTGTAATGGCCATATCTTGGGAAAACGAAAACCTTTTCGAGTGAAACAAAAAGTGTTCCTGAATGAAATGAGTCCTCTGGAAGCAATAGAATAGTCCTCTCAACCCAGAAATGTACGGAAATCACATAAAATGGATATGAGGAAAATTGGCTTCACGATCTCGATCTACAACAGGAGCAGATCTTCAAACAAGCACTGATACCATGTTCGACAACACAGGTATTCCAACAGAGGATGAACACCTTTAGTAACCATTCACATAAATAGATCAAAGATCAACACACTGATTTTTTCATGTGGTAAAACCCCTATGGGGAAACATCCACGACACCAACCAACGTGACCACTTGGAGCAGTTTATTAAAGCAAAAGAAAAAGATTACAGATATATTTTACAAGAGATTTTCTCACAATCAATCATTGAAAAATGACCCTCCATGCTCTTTAAATAGAGATCATGGACCAATCGGGTGTTAAGCCATGGGTCAATGGCCGTTAAGATCGAGAAGAGTATGAACCGTCGGATCACTCTATGTCGGGAACATATCGTAACCATCGGATTTCCTAACTACAAATGCATACTAATGCATACTAAACAAACACACTAAGAAACACACTTTTACCTAACGACACATTAGACCAAGTATATCTTAACTAACTCCTAAGTGTCTAAATATCCTAACAATCCTAGTGTGTGTAACATCACTCTCTTATGCACACTGAGCGAATTTATTCTTTGAGGACACTTGCGTGCAAGTGATCCAGTTCTTCATATGATTGGTTGATTTGATTATGATTATGAGATATTGTGGATTTTATCATATGTTGTTTTTTTGTATTTACATCGACATATGCTATTGACTTGGTTCTCTTGAGTGTGTAGGACTCTAGACATTAAGGATGTCGAGGCATCAATGAAACTCCGTGGACTCCGGATCGAGTAAGAGAGTGGATTGTTAGGGTTTGAATGTTGTTGATGTGACATATGTACATACGATTAGATGTTATGATGTTGATTATTATTGCTGACATGATTCGTTGATGGATCCAGGCTGATGATAGCTTGCCGACTGGACTCACATTTGGAGTAGAGGGGTCACACATGACAACTAAAGACATTGAGGGAGAGGTGTGGCAACAATCCTGCTACAACCTACTAACACTCTCGTCGTGCTTCGAATTGTAGGTTAAAGATTACCTAGTTTGAGAGACCTGCGATTCCGTGAGGAAAGACTATGACAGTCACTCACGATGATTCTAAGGGGCGCGCAATAAGGTAGGGTCCTTATTACTTAGAGGCCCTTAGTCTCCCACAAGATCACTTGATGGAGTATTGACTCTATGGGTTTGACGTCTACCAAATTCAGTCAAGAGGTGAGTGGCACCCTTGGAGAATGTAGTGCATCTTAAAGAGAACATCACGCAAAGAAAACATAAAGAGGTGAGTGGCACCCTTGGAGCACGTAGTGCGTCTTGAAGGGCATGTCACGCAAAGAAAACAGAAAGAGTCGAGTGACACTCTTGGAGCACGTGGTGCGTCCTGAAGGCCATGTCGTGATTTTAACTATGATAACTTAATAAACCTAGTGCCTAGAAAACTATTCCTCCTTAGGACCTGGTCGACATTAAAATAGATGATGGTATGAGTGAAGTTTAATAACTAAAAGTTCCCTTAAAAATTGTCGCCCAACCTAGTGAAATTAAAACCTAGGTCTAAGTATAACATGTGGATAAAGAAAAAATAAATAAAGATGTAACAAGAAGGGGGGTAAAAAATTCAAACTTGATTATTAAAGTAAAAAATATAATGGAGGATTAAATTTATTAAAAGGGTAAATGGTTGTTTTTATGTACACTTTCTAAATTGATTTTTAGCTAAAAAGGAAAAAGGGGGAAACTTAAAAGAAAAAGAAAACTTAAATAAAAAGGGAAACTTAAAGAAAAGGGGAAACTTAAAGAAAACGTTGAATGTCTAAATTAGTAAAGAATCTAGCCTTTGGAACTTACTATTTATGAACTCAACTAGGAATTAAGTAAGGCGTAAGTAATTTAAGAATTGTAATGGAATAATGGGACATCGATGAACGTTTTTAGGAATGCTTTTAGGTGGGTGAAGGAAATAGAAAAATTTAATTAATTAATAAATTAATTTTTCTGGTGCAACTAGGGGATTGGGCAACATGTGTACAGGGGAGGTTTTTCCTAATTAAATAAATGAAAAAGGAATCTAATAAGGGTTTGGGAAACTAATGAATAAGAAACTCTATAAAAAGTATGTGGGAGGAGGAGTATAGGGAGAGTTGGCTTGTGTAACGTTACGCTACTGAAATTTCATCTTGACTGAACTTTATCTTGTGGGAGTTGGGATACCTAGCTTGGGTAACGAGTGTTAGCTTGACTTTGCAAGGCAAGTTAGATGTTGGAAATATATGGTATCATGTGTGAGGCCCCTTTGTGGCTTGGGGGGATCAGGGGGAAGAAGAGTACCCCTAGCGTTGGCTAGGAGGTACCGGTGAGGTTTCATCGGTCGACAAGTGGGATATGGATGGAACGAAGACATGGGAGGACATGTTTGCTTCATCATCGTCGGTAAAGGTACACCTGTTAAAGTTGTTACTGGTAATAAAATTTAATTTACACTTGTTTATTTTACTGTATTTGGATGACAATTTCATTGCCATGAGATTTCCTTGATAATTTTGTTATCAATGTAATCTCCTTGACACTTGATTCATCCTGTAAGAAACCTTGTTATCCACAGTATCTTTTATTTTTGTGTTACTTTCTAAATGTGCATGGCCAGAATGAGCCCCGGACTCAAAACCTTGCCTGCGCTCTTGTATTTTCTGCCTGTGTTTTCTTCATTCCTTGATTTCATTTTTTTCATTATTTTGTTCTCCATGGAGAAGGTCTGGATGCATATTTTTGTTTTTATCTTCTGTTCCTTTATCCTTTAAGTTATTAGTTTGTTCCTGAGTAGTCGGCCAGGAGCCGAATCAACTTTCTTTCACTCCGGTGTTAAATATTTAGATTCAAATGAACTTCTTTCCTCTGCATGGATAATAATTGTAGGATCATTTCTCTGCCCTGCAAGAAATTCTCTCTTGGGAGTTGATTCCCCCCTTAGCCTCTGAGATTATTGTGATTTATTCTTCTATATTTTAAATATAATTACCTAGAGATTTACTTATGTATTTTCATTATGACGAGATTCTGATATCCCTCAATGTACTGCACATCAATTTTTAATTCCTCCTATTTCTCCTTGTGTTTATTAATTATTCCTTGTCGTGAAATCTATTTATTGAAAGTGGGTAGATTTAATCATTGCTAAATACATGAATATTGGGTTTAACAAAGCCCATATTTTAATATCCTGTTTATGATTACAAGGAAATTTATCTTAAGTGCAGAGAGATTTTATTAATCACCTAGGGAAGTAATTATTTAATGGTTTAGCTAACAGAGTTTTGTAGTTTAGGAAATCGTTAAATCAAAATTATAGCAGCTGGAATGTAGCAGGGTACCCGTTATGGTGGTCACCCCTATAGACTGTGATGCTTTTATAACATATGTAAGATTATAATATGAGTAATAGTTCACTTGTTTTAGTTCAAACGATCATTCCAGCGAACCTGTATGGTAAAAATAGAGGAAGAGGAAAAATCGTATTTTCAATAGACCAAACCAAAATGTTAAACATATTATTATTAACCATGGAGAATCATAGAGGTAGCTTGTGGGTTGGTTCGAGGACCCTCTTTGAATGTTGAGGCATCCACAATCCAGAGACTTTCAACTCGGTTGATCTGATATCTCTGGTTAACCACAGAGATAACTTCACATCCTCCATGGTAATGCCAAATTGAGTCTCCATGGTAATTCAAAATTGTTCTCATTGTATCACTACAGATCTGAGACACTGTTGTGTCATCAGACGTGCTCTGTAGAAATGACTGCTAGTTATCTTTCACCCTATTATCTACATCTTTTGGCTTATCATTCTCGACCATAGAATAGAGGTTGTAGAGAATCAATTGGATTGAAAAATGCTATTCTTTCTGTCAATTAGATGGATCAATTACAACGATGACTACTCGATTCATTCATTGTGTCAGAAATTTCTAGATTCATTCACTATATTGAAGATTGATTGATTCATTCACTACTCGATGCATTCCCCAAACGGGTAGTAAATGCATCACGCATGTCTGTATATGTAAATTATAATTGCAGAACCTTAGTGACCCACCCCATAGATATTTAACCGTGATCATACTTACAATCAAGGTCGACCAAGATGCAGACATGCAAGTTCCCAACACAACGCAGAGAAGTCCAACAATTAAATTGAGCGACCTTGACCTACAGTAAATGAAGATCAATTGACAAAATTATCAGTTCCAGTCACAGAAAACATAAGCCCAATTCTCCATCTAAAAATCGGTTGGAATTACAATGACATGTTCATCCTGATGTATTTTCTACAGTAAATAGTGAACATTGGTATAAAAATGGATTCCAAAACAGATTCGATAAATAAATGACCCACAGAATAACCTACGATTCCTTATGGGACATAAAACCCCATTTTAAACGCTGGCCAAAACTCTCTAGAATGAAATTGCACTTGAAAATCGAGATTGAGGCAATTTTTCTACTTAATTGTTATGCACATACTTCATCAAATTTATTGTCATTCGAGTTTTTTAGTAGTAATTTAATTGAATGTAGGACAAAACAGTTTTAAAAAGATTTTGTTTCAATGAGGGTCATGATCCTTAATACAATTAAATAATGATGGTTGATTGATGAATTATCTAATTTATTGTTGAACAAATTTATGTTTCCTCGCGAAATCGTCAATAAATATTGAGCATTATTGATTCAACTTTATGTTTCAATTTTACATCATTGTTATTGATTTACATCTAGTCATTGCACCAACTCAGTTGTATTGATTATAGTTACTATGTATTCATTTTTTCTTGATTTTTAGAGCACCTTCGTCTAATGACGTCATATAATGTATGTCAGTGCAAGTTGGTTTTCAGGCACGTGGGATTTTATATTTGGTTGAAGGTGTAGAATTAATTGGGTTGCACTTGGGTCGCTAGAGCCCTTGTCGCATTGAGACGACATCATACCTTACGATATGTTCATTGTGTTCATTAATCAATAAGTGCATATGGAACCCGACTTAGGATCATGCACCTCCCGAGGGGTTGATGATTGTTGTATTTATGTTCTTGTTTTTGTAACTTTTATCGTGTTTGTCTCTCGCTTGTCAAGAGGGTTCTCATGACTGGGTTGTTA
Source organism: Picea engelmannii (assembly GCA_009831015.1). Taxonomy (NCBI): domain Eukaryota; kingdom Viridiplantae; phylum Streptophyta; class Pinopsida; order Pinales; family Pinaceae; genus Picea; species Picea engelmannii. The sequence continues at coordinate 723,008 of ML776745.1, read as the reverse complement.
ATTTTTCTGTTGCCTAAATTGCGTGCATTGTGTTCGTCGTCGAGTTGCGTTGATTGACAGTTTTCGTTGTTACCTTCCTGCTTAAAAAATAAAAATTCACTTGTTATGCATCGCATGTTGTCATAACGATGAGGTCGTTACATATGGTATCAGAGCGGGTTGAACCCTGCAATTGTGGATCTCCATGCTTTTCACTGCAGTAAACCCTTGTGTAATAAGCTAGAACTAATTAAAACTTTAACATGTCCATGCGGTGATCTCGAATAGAGGATGCCACAGAGGTTCGCAACATGTTTTCGTGGAAGGAGGTGCGACACCTCAACAAGTGCCCATGCCCTCAGAGTCTAACCTCCAATGGGAAGAACAAGTCCTTGGGCTAGATTCAATTTTTGTGAGGGATGATGATGGTATGACAAGGTCCTTTCAGGGAATGTCATAGGCCTTGATTCACCATATTTACTGAGATGAGGCTAGGGTGGTTGTACCCCTAAGGGTCCATAGCGTGCCCCAGCCAGAACCGTTAGCATTCACTGATAACTCGAGAGGGATAAGTTCTCAATTCCACGAGTGTCGCGAATGACTTAGTCATCGAGGCATGGTTGGAGAGCAAGGCGATGTGCCTCATGCTTCACGATTATGACGCCCATCATGAAGGTCCACAAGGAGGTCTTTCAACTAAAGGGGAGCGCTCTTCTTTGATGGAAGATGCTCATGCCACAATTGAACATGGAAGTTGAAGACATGTCATGGGAACTATTTGAGGAACGGTTCTGGGAGAGGTATCTTTCTGAGGAATTCATTGAGTGTCATATTAATGAGTTCAATTGCTTGCGACAAAGAGGTCATACGGTGCCCGAGTACGAGGCCTGTTTTATGGAGATGCTTCGGTATGCTCCACATCTGAATACTGAGAAACTTAAGGTCAACAGATTCATGTTTGTCCTTAATGTCAACATTCATGTAAAGGTTAGGATTCTTTTGCCTAAAAAATTACATGATGTTGTCTAGAAGTCCCTTATAGCAGAGGAGGAGCTTACCAACAGGGGTCAGAGTAGGACTCTAGTGAGACCAGCGGGGCAGGTGTCATTTGGTGTGCTGCATCATCAGACACCAGCTAGACATTCACCTGGGTATCATGGCTTCCAGAGAGGATCCAAGTTCACTACACCTCAACGGTCAGTTCCTTAGCAGCGAACTCCTTACTGAGGACCATAGCACCAACAACAACGTTGATCGCAACAACAAAAGTTTAGGCCTGTTCAGCATAACAGACCAATGTTCCAGGCCGGTGGGCCATCAGCTTATACTTCAGGTACCAAGAGTATCGAACAAAAGAAAGGGTGTTGGACATGTGGAGAGCCACATTTCCAGTGTGACTACCTAGTGGAGAGGACCAGATCATCTGGATCAGTCGGACGCACTACCATGGGAGATTTGGGAAAGGCCCATCAAATTAATGCAGTAGTGAATAATCACCAGGTAGAGCACCATTCGATTGTGCTTGAGATGTCAGGTACCATCGCTGACCAGACCTTTAGTATATGATAGATCCAGGTGCTAAAGAGAGTTTTATTTATGGCGCAACGCTAAAAATAATTAAGGTAAAGGCAGTCGAACATGACGATTTTAGCTTTGTACAAATGGCGTTGGGAGCCAAACAGAAGGTTGGAGGGGAGGTTACGGGTTGTATCCTTAACCTGGTATATTTTGTCTCTAGGGCCAACCTATACATCACAATGTTAGGGTCTTATGACGTCATGATCGATATGGACTAGTTGGAATCGCAAGATGCAATACTCGACTATAAGACGAAATGGTTGATCTTGGTCGATGACGAGGGACAGAGACATGTGATTGTAGGTTGGAACTAGGGAGTCTCCCTGAGGTTCATCTCTTCCTTGCAGCTACGAAAGAGCAAGCACAAGGGATGTAAGATTTAAGTGATCCTTGCGTTAAATGAGAAGGGAGTAGAGGAGGGTATAGAAAACCTTCCTGTGATGCGAGATTTTGTGGACATCTTCCCTAAGGAGTTACCTAGGATGTCGCCTGAGAGAGAATTGGAATTTACCATAGACCTAAAACCCAGGACTGAACTGATAGAAATAATTCCTTAACAGATGTCGACCTCAGAGTTACAGGAGTTGAAAATGCAATTGAAGGAGTTGTTGGACCTAAGACTTATATGTCCAAGTGTGTCACCGTGGGGTGCTCCTGTTATCTTCATACAGAAGAAGGATGGGTCGTGGAGACTCTTCATTGACTATCGTCAATTGAACAAGGCAACGATCAAAAATCAATATCAATTTCCAAGGATTGATTATATGTTTGATTAGATGAAGGGTGCGACGATGTTTTCAAATATTGACTTGAGATTAAGGTATTACGAGTTTACTGTTTTACTGTTTCGACTGATGAACGCCCCAGGGGTATTTATGAGTTTGATGAACGTGTGTTCCATGAATACTTGGACAAGTTTGTCCAAGTATTCATTAATGATATTTTGATATATTCTTGGATGACGGAGGAGCATGAAGAGCACTTGTGCTTGGTGCTACAGTGTGTACGAGAGATTTTTTTTTATGGGAAACTGTCTAAGTGCTCGTTTTATCAATCAAAGATTCATTAATTAGGGAATGTCATCTCTGATGAAGGTATCATTGTGAATCTTTCAAAGGTCGAGGCTATTACAGAATGGCCTGCACCGATGAATGTCCCAAAAGTTCACAGCTTCATGGGTTTAGCAGGATACTATCGACAGTTCATTAAGGGTTTTTCAAAGATCGCAAATACGATCACGAAATTGCAAAAGAAGAGAAAGAAATTTGTTTGGACCGAGAAATGCGCGGAGGCATTTTGGAAGCTCAAGAAGTTGTTGATGACAACACTGATACTAAAGGTCCCTGACATGGACGTGGAATTCTTGTTATGAACTGATGCATCCAAGGAAGGTTTAGGACGAGTCTTGATGCAAGGTCGAGTGATCACTTATAGCTCGAGGAAGTTGAGAATGCGTGAGGGGAAATATGCAATGAAGAATTTGGAGTTGTTAGCCATTGTTTATGCCTTGAGAGTTTGGAGGCACTACCTTATTGAACAAAAACTTGAACTAAAAATGGACCACTATGGTCTACAACACATCTTTAAGCCAAGCGACTTGAACGTGCGACAACGACGTTGGTCGAAATTTCTTAGCGAGTCTGATTTTGAGATTACTTACATAAAAAGAACAATGAACAGAGTGGTTGATGCGTTGATTTGGAGACCACACATATTTTCGGGGATGCCTCTTCAGAAAAATCTACGTGAAAATATTCTAACGTTACAATGCGACGATGATTGATACAAAGAGGTCAAGGATTTTATTGGACAAAACTTAATGATGGTACCAAAATTTGAGGGATTTACTGTGGAAAACGATGGATTTTTGAGATTTAAAGGTCGAATTCACGTACCTCCCAATGATGAGTTGAGGATTTTGATACTAAACAAGGATCATAAAGCAGTGTACATGGCTCATCCTAGACTCACGAAGATGAGGGAAGACATTAAACCCTTATTCTTCTAGAAAGGAATGAAGGCATACATAGTCAACTATGTGGAAAGATGTTTAGAATGTCAGCAGGTGAAGGTTGAACATAGACATCTGACAGGATTACTACAACAACACGCTATTCCAGAATCAAAATGGGAGGTCATTTTGATGGATTTCATTTTTGGACTGCCATTGACGACAAGGAGACATGACTCTGAATTTTGCAGTAGTCGACACTTTGATGAAGAGTGCTCATTTTATTCTTGTGCATACGACGTATCAGGCACCTTACATAGCTATAGTTTTTATCAAAAAGGTAGTGAGGTTGCATGGCGTGCCTAAGAGGATTATATCCAATAGAGGATCGATGTTTACAAGACAATTTTGGACTAGTTTCCAAGAGGCCTTGGGAACCCAACTTAACTTTAGTATTGTGTATCACCCGAAAAAAGATGGGTAGACTAAGAGAACAAACCAAATCTTGGAAGATATGTTGCGTATGTACGTTATGGACCAACAAAAGCATTTGGAAGAATTCTTTCCACTGGTAGAATTTGCATATAACAACAGTTATCAAGGCACCATTAAGATGGTGCCTTTCAAGTTTCTTTACGAGCGACCATGTCAAACGCCTTTGAGTTGGTATTGGCTTGAGGATAGGGTCCTGGTGGGACCATAAGCGATCAAATAAATGAAATATAAAATGCAAACAATAAGACAAAGGATTAAGGAAGAGCAAGATCGACAGAAGAGTTATGTCGATGCGCATCGTGTCGACCGTGGTTATGAAGTTGGAAATCAAGTCTTATTGTGAGTGAAACTGCATAATAGCTTGATAAAGTTTGGAAAGAGTGTTAAAATCTCTCCTAGGTTCATGGTACCCTTCAATATTGTGGAAAGGAAGGGGCCCATGGCCTATCGACTGGCCTTGCCTAATTCTTTGAGGTGTATGCATGATGTTTTTCATGTATCTGTTTTGAGACATTATGTTAGTGATCCTACACATGTTATTGACATGATTTCCTTACAGGTATCCGATGAGGGTTCTCTCATGGTGGATCCAATCCGCATACTGGACCATCGTATTCGAAAACTACGACGTCGAACAGTAGATCAGGTCAAGGTCTAATTGGACAACTATAGTCCGCACTCGGCGACCTGGGAGGACACATATGATATGTGTCAGCGGTTTCCATTCTTGTTTGATAGATAGACTTATGATACTATGATACACTTTATTTCAACACTTATATACTCTGAAACTTTGGGACAAATTTTAAAACAAGAGGGTGTGTATGTAACATTCTTCTCTTTCGCGCACTGAGCGAACTTATTCTTTGAGGAAACTTCCGTGCAAGTGATCCGGTTCTTCATATGATTGGTTTATTTGATTATGATTAAGAGATATTGTGGATTTGATCATATGTTATCTTGTTGTATTTACACCGATAAGAGTAAGAGACTTCGTGGACTCCGGATCGAGTAAGAGAGTGGAATGTTAGGGTTTGAATGTTGTTGATGTGACATATGTACATACGATTAGATGTTATGATGTTGATTATTATTGCTGACATGATTCGTTGATGAATGCAGGTTGACGATAGATTTTCGACCGGACTCACATTTGGAGTAGAGGGGTCATGCACGACAACCAAATACATTGAGGGAGAGGTGTGGTAGCAACCCTGCCACATCCTACTAGCACTCTCGTCATGGCTCGAACTGTAGGTTAATGATTACCTAGTCCGAGAGACCCGCGATGTCATGAGGCAAGATTGTGAAAGTTTCTCACGATGATTCTAAGTGGTGCACAATAAGGCAGGGTCATTATTCCTTAGAGGCCTTAGTCTCCCACAAGATCACCTTATGGAGTATTTACTCCATGGGTTTGATGTCTAACAAATTTAGTCAAGAGGCGAGTGGCACCCTTGTAGCATGTAGTGTGTCTTGAAGGGAACGTCGCACAAAGGAAATGTACAGAGCTGAGTGGAACCCTTGGAGCACATAGTGCATATTGAAGGGCACATCATGCAAATAAAATGGAAAGAAGTGAATGGAACCCTTGGAGCATGTGGTGTGTCCTAAATGGCATGTCGTGAATTTAACTATGATAAGTTAATAAACCTAGTGCCTAGAAAACTATGCCTCCTTAGGACCTGGTTGGCCTTAAAATAGATGATGGTATGAGTGAAGTTTAATAACTAAAAGTTCCCTTAAAAAATTTTGACCAACCTAGTGAAATTAAAACCTAGGTCTAAGTAGAACACGTGGATAAAGAAAAACTAAATAAACATGTAACAAGAAGGGGGGTAAGAAATTCAAACTTAATTATTAAAGTAAAAATTATAATGGAGGATTAAATTTATTAAAAGGGTAAATGACCTTGTTTTTATCTACACTTGCTAAATTGATTTTTAGCTAAAAAGGAAAAAGGGGGAAACTTAAAAGAAAAATGAAACTTAAAGAAAAAAAGGAAACTTAAAGAAAAGGGGAAACTTAAAGAAAAATATGAGTGTCTAACTTAGTTAGGAATCTAGCCTTTGGAACCTTTTATTTATGAACTAAACTAGGAATTAAGTAAGGCATAAGTCATTTGATAATTGTAAGGGAATAATGGGACATCGACGAGGGTTTTTAGGAATGTTTTTAGGTGGGTGAAGGAAATAGGCTAATTTAATTAATTAATAAATTTTAATTTTTCTGGTGCAACTAGGGGATCGAGCGAGATGTGTACGAGGGAGCTTTTTCCTAATTAAATAAATGAAAAAGGAATATAATTAGGGTTTGGGAAACTAATGACTAAGAAACTCTATAAAAGGGATGTGGGAGGATGAGTATATGGAGAGCTGGCTTGCATAACGTTATGCTACTAAAATTTCATCTTGACTGAACTTTCTCTTGTGGGATTTGGGATACCCAACTTGAGTAACAAGTTGTACCTCGACCTTGCGAATCGATTTGGGTGCTATCAATCTCTGGTATTGTCTGCATGGCCCCTTTGTGGCTCGGGGGGCTCAGGGGTAAGAAGAGTACCCCTAGCGTTGGCTGGGAGGTATCGGTGAGGTATCATCGGTCAACGAGCGGGATCTCGATGAAGCAAACGCATGGGAGGACATCTTCACCTCATCGTCGTCGGTAAAGGTACACATTTTAAAGTTGTTACTAGTAATAAAATTTAATTTACACTTGTTTATTTTACTGTATTCAGATGACGATTTCATTTCCATGAGATTTCCTTGAGAATTATGTTATCAATGTAATCTCCTTGACACTTGATTCATCCTGTAGGAAACCTTGCTATCCACAGTATATTTTATTTATGAGTTACTATCTAATTGTGTGAGGTCAGAATGAGCCCCAAACTGAAAACCGTGTCTGCGTTCTTGTATCTTCTGTCTGCGTTTTCTTCATTCCTTGATTGCATTTTTTTCATTTTTTTTTTCTCCGTGGAGAAGGTCTAGATGCAGATCTGTGTTTTTATCTTCTGTTCCTTTATCCTTTAAGTTATTAGTATGTGCCTGAGCAGTCAGCCAAGAGCCGAATCGACTTTCTTTCACTTTGGTGTTAAATATTTAGATTCAAATGCCCTCCTTTCCTGTGCCTGGATAATAATTGTAGGATCATTTCTCTTCCCTGCAAGAAATCATCTCCTAGGCATTTATTCCCTCCTTAGACTTTGCAATTATTGTGATTTATTCTTTTGTATTTTAACTATAACTACCCAGAGATTTACTTATGTATTTTCATTATGTCGAGATTCTGATATTCCTCGATTTACTGCATAGTGATTTTTAATTATTCCTATTTTTCCTCGTGTTTATTAATTATTCGTTTTTGTGAAATCTATTTACTAACAGTGGGCAGAGGTAACGATTGTTGAATACGGGAATCATGGGTTTAACCAAGACCATATTTTAATATCCTATTTATGATTACAAGGAAATTTATCTTAAGTGCACAAATATTTTATTAATCACCCAGGGAAGTAATTATTTAATGGTTTAGCTAGCATAGTTCTATAGTTTAGGAAATCGTTAAATAAAAATTATAGCGGCTGGAATGTGGCAGGGTACCTTTTATAGTGGTCACCCCTATAGACTATGATGTTTTTATAATAGATGTAAGGTTCTAATATGAGTAATATCGGGAGTAACCATGCTTAATATTTCACTTGTTTTAGCACAAACGATCGTTCCAGCGAATGTGTATGGTAATAATATAGGAAGAGGAAAAATTGTATTTTCAACAGACCAAACCAAAATGTTAAAAATATTATTATTAACCGCGGAGCATCATAGAGGTATCTTGTGGGTTGGTTCGAGGACCCTCTTTGAATGTTGAGGCATCCAAAACCCAGAGACGTTCAACTCAGTTGATCTGATATCTCTAGTTAATGATAGAGATAACTTCACATCCTCCATGGTAATGCCAAATTGAGTCTCCATGGTAATTCCAAATTGTTCTCATTGTATCACTGCATATCTAAGACACAGATGTGTCATCAGATGTGCTCTCTGGAAATGACTTCTAGTTATATTTCATCCTATTATATACAACTTCTTCCTTGTCATTATTGACCATAGCGTAGAGGTTGTAGAGGATCAATTGGATTGAAAAATGCTATTCTTTTTGTAAATTGGAGGGATCAATTATAGCGAATACTACTCGATTCATTCATTGTATCGGGAATTTCTAGATTCATTCACTGTATCGAAGATTGATCAATTCATTCACTACTTGATTCGTTCCTCAAATGGGTAGTAAATGCATCACTTGTGTCTGTATATGTAAATTCTAATTGCATAACCTTAGTGACCCACCCCATCCATATTTAACCATGATCATACTTACCATCATGGTCGACCAAGATACAGACATGCAAGTGGCCAACATAACACAGAGAAGTCCAACAATTAACTTGAGCGACCTTGACCTGTAGTAAATGGAGATCAATTGACAAAATTATCAGTTTCAGTCATAGAAAACATAAGCCCAATTCTCCATCTAAAAACCAGTCGGAATTACAATCCATGTTAATCTTGATGTCTTTTCTACAGTAAATGGTGAACATCGATATAAAAATGGCTTTCAGAACAAATTCGGTAAATAAATGACCCATAGAATAACATGTGATTCCTTATGGGACATAAACCCCTATTTTAAACACTGGATAGAACTCTCTAAAACGAAATTCCACTTGAAAATCGAGATTGAGGAAATTTTTCTACTTAATTGTTATGTGCATACTTCATCAAATTTATTGTCATTCGAGCTCTTTAGTAGTAATTTAATTGAATGTTGGACATAACGGTTTTAAAAAGATGTTCATTCAATGAGGGTCGTGATCCTCACTACAATTAGATAATGGTGGTTGATTGATGAATTATTTAATTTATTGTTGAAAAACTTTATGTTTTCTCGCGAAATCATCAATAAATATTGCGCATTATTGATTTACAACATTATGTTTATGTTTTACAACATTGCTATTGATTTACATCTAGTCATTGCACCAACTCAGTTATATTGATTATAGTCACCCTGTATTCATTTTTGTTTGATTGTTAGAGCACCTTCGTCTAACAACGTCGTATAATGTATGTCAGTGCAATTTGGTTTCCAGGCACATGGGATTTTATATTTGGTTGAAGGTGTAGAATTGATTGGGTTGTGTGTGGGTCCCTAATGCCCTTGTCGCATTGAGGCAACGTGATACCTTACGATAGGGTCATTGCGCGTGTTAATTGATAAGCGCATATGGAACCTAACTTAGGATCGTGCACCTCCTGAGGGGGATGATGATTGTTGTACTTATGTTGTTCTTTTTTTGTAACTTTTATTGTGTTTGGCTCTCGCTCGTTGGGAGGGTCCTAGTGACTGGGTCGTTAATTTGTCTGTTGCATGAATTGCATGTGTTTTGTTTGTCATCGAGTTGTGTTGATTAACATTTGTCGTTGTTACCTTCCTGCTAAAAAGACAAATGAACTTGTTATGCATCGCATGTTGTTGTAACAATGGGGTCGTTACAATTTGATGAACATAGCCCCATCACTGCAATATCCCCATCGTCGTAAATATGTGACAAACATTATCCTATCATTGAAATGTTATGAACATATCTCAGTCATCGCAATGTGATGAAAATATGAAATAGGCATAATGTGACACAAATATCCTGTCCTCGCATTGTGACAAACATAGCCCCATTGTTGCAATATGATAAACATAACCATATTGTCGCAATGTGACAAAATTAGAATTTTATGATGAACATAACCATATTGTTGCATTGTGAGAAACATAATTATGGTTGACCTTGGTTGACCTTCTGATGAACATAGCCCCATCATCGCAATGTCCCGAGAACAAATACAATTAATCATCTACAGATTTTGAGATGATTTTATATCAATATCATGAACATAACCTCTTCATCGCAATTTGGTGCAAATATCTCATCGTCATAATGTGACAAACAATGTCCTTTTGTCGCAATGTGATGAACATAGCCCCGCATCACAATAAATTTCTTGTTGTCACAATGTGATGAACATACGACATTTATGTTCATCACATAGCCATACGATGAACATAAGACATTTATGTTCATGACATAGTCACTTTTTTCTTAAATTTTCTGTTGTCCCCATGTGATGAACATAGCCCCATTGTTGCAATATCCCCATCATCATAAATATGTGACAAACAATATCCTGCCATTGCAATGTTATGAACATAGCCCATTCATCGCAAAGTGATGCAAATATCCAATAGACATAATGTGATGCAAATATCCTATCCTTGCAATGTGACAAACATAGCCCCACCATCACAATGTGGTTAACGTAACCATATTGTCGCAATGTAACTAACTTAGCCTTATATGATGAACATTAAATGTGACGAACATAGCCATATTGTCGTAATGAGACCAACATAACTATGGTTGACCTTGGTTGACCATGATCATGGTTGACTGTGGTTGACCATGGTTGACACTAGTTAAACATGTTTTATAATTGTTGTCCATAACTGACCATGGTTGGATATAACCATATTGTCACAATGTGACAAACATGGTTGACCATAACCAAATAGTCGCAATGTGACGATCACTTCCATATTTTTTCAATATGACAAACATATCCTCCATATCATAATGTGAGGAACATATTGTTGTCGTCGCAATGTTACAAAAATATCTTGTCGTCATAATGTGACAAACAATGTCGTGTCATTGCAATGTGATGAACATAGCCTTGTCATCTACATAAATGTCCTATCGTCGCAATGTGATGAACATACGACATTTATGTTCATCACATATCCACACGACATATGATGAACATATGACATTTATGTTCATCACATAGCCACTTTTTACTGAAATGTCTTGTCGTCGAAATGTGATGAACATAGGCGCATCATCACAATATCCCCATTGCCATCAATATGTTTTCGTCACAATGTGATGAACATATTATCCTTGTCACAATGTGGTGAAAATATCTTGTCATCATAATGTGACACAAATATTTTGTCGTCGCAATCTAACGAGCATAGCCCCGCTGTTGCAATGTGAGAAAAATAACCATATTGTCACAATGTGATATAAATATCCTATCATTATAATGTGACAAACAATTCCAAATATCACTATGTGAATGTCATCCATAGTCTTGGTCAACCATTGTCATGGCAATCCATGGTCACTTATGGACGACAACTATCAAACATGGCTAACCATTGTCAGCCACAGTCAACCAAGGTCAACCATAGTGAAGGTCTACGAAAGATAACCATGGTAAAGGTCTATGGAAGTTAACCATAGTCATGGTCAATCATAATTAACCATGTTCATGGCAATCCGAGGTCAACCACAATTAACCATGGTCACACTCAACCATAATTATCCATGGTCATGCTCAAGCAAGGTCATGATCGACCATAATTAACCATGTGAACCATAGTGAACCGTTCCTTCCCCAAGTCAACCAAGGTCTACCAAAGTTAACCATGCTCATGGTCATTATCATGGTCAACCATAAGAAACCATGGTGATGACCCACCATAGTGAATCATGATCATTCTCAATTAATTTATTAATGTATTATTATTTTTACAATGTATTATTAATATATTATTTTATTAGTGTATTTATACTTTGGCAATGTATTAATTAACACTTTAATTTATACATTACATTAATGTAATAATATATTATTAATGTATTAAAACTTTAATAATGTATTACTACTTTATTAACATAATATTTTATTAGCGTATTTATATTTTATTAATGTTTTAATGTATAGATACTTTAGTAATGTATTAATTAATAATGTGTTAATGTATTAATTAATCAACACATTACAATATACATTAATGTATTAATATTTTATTGATGTTTTAATGTACTAATACTTTAGTCATGTTTTTATCCATGCATTTAATGTATTAAATGTATTTTTTATGCATTATTTTTATAACTATCAACAATTACATTTAAGTAAAATGTGGTTAATATATGTATTCATTTTTCACTCTTTTAAATTAATGGCCCCGAGGTCAAATTATATCAACCACTTTTTACTTAAATGTAATTGTTACTAGTATATAGATATGTTGTAATTCATCACACAAAACCCATGATTTTATGAACTCCAATGGAGATCTTGTACTTTTTAACTCAAATTTGTTAAATTTTTTTATCTCAAAATTGTTATTTCAGATATCTGGGGTTTTGTTAATAGTAAATCGCTTGGTCCTCACATGTTCTTTGAATTAACAAGTTATAAAAAACGTTTTGCTTGTTCCGTTGCTGTCAAATTTGATGAACACGCTCTACCAAAATAAACCTAAAAGCATGGTCAACCGACCACCGTCCTCTTCCTTTCTTGTAGATCACATACCAACTTTTATATGCAAGCAGCGGATTGATCACACCCTGCTTTAAACCCTACCCTAACCTCTGAATTTAAACCTATCATCTCTGAGGAAAAAACATTTGTTAATTAAAAAATCAATCTATATCTCTTTACACACCAACTTTTATAATACTCTCTGTAGTTAGCGGATTGATCACACCCTGCTTATGAACGATGGACAAACACCGAAGTACCGCGACCAGATAAGAACAACGACGGACATATCACATCATTTACTCACCAAACAATCTATTCTCACCTACACGAAATGCTATGACCGTGAACCTTTTTGTGAAAGAGTCGGGGTTATATGGACTTTGATATCATGTGTACAAATAAGAGAGTAGAATGATTTCCACTATATCTTGCTAATTTAGGTTTTAATATTTTGCTAATTTAGGTTTTAAATTAGTGGGAAATAACTTTATTAAGTTTTAAATTAGTTACAAATAAATTTAGAAACTTTTTAATTTAGAAAAAAATATTTATATAAAAGTATAAAATGATTGAAGAATAAAAAAACTTTTTTTCTAGAGGGTCTTGTTTACATTTATATTAGATTTTAATTTCAAAATATTTGTCATAATATTGTAGTTTTCTAAGTCAATAAAAATTTATTGATTTTGGAATGTTTCTTAATATTTTTCAAAAATAACATTTTAAAGAAATCTAAGTAATTTTTTATTTTCTTACTTTCTTAAAATTGTAAAATTTGAAGAATTAAGCACACACAGAATACACACAAACATAGATTGTATTGCACACAATGACCAGAGATACATCACACTTAAATAAGTGTTGTGAGATCCAACTTATTCCACTCTTGAAGAAAGAGGTTGAGAGAATCTCTCGACATCCTCCAACTAACCTAATCCAATCCCTAAACTCTAGAATATAGCATTCATTAAGCATATTCTCTAACACTTAAAAATAAACCAATTTTGATATCAATAAACTTTAACCATCATTATTATATATTTGCTTATAAATTTAGTTAATTTTTTCATCATTTATTTTTATAATCTTTTTTATTAATTTTTTTTTTCATTTTGTATTTTTTAAATTAATCCTCTTATCATGACGAGGTAGCACAATAATATTGTTTGGACACTTATCATGACGAGGTAGCACAATAATATTGTTTGGACACTTATCAAGACGAGGAAGCACAATAATATTGTTTGGAAAAACTTGAATCTTAGTGCTTTGCATTTTCCTTTTATGTAATAAGATTGATCAAAATATAATAAACATAAACTTTATGATAGTTTGAGTACTTTATCATGATGAGGAAGCACGATAATATTGTTTGGAAAAACTTGAATCTTAGTTCTTTGGATTTTCCTTTTATGTAATAAAATTGATC
>ML776745.1:676225-698010 GCA_009831015.1 Picea engelmannii | reverse complement strand
GAGGGTGGTGGAGAAGCACCATTCCCTCCATTTCCGCCTGGAGTTTTGTCACCACTGCCTCCCTTATGCATTGAAGGGTTGGAGCCTTCACCCTGCGACATTATGTTCCGTTCCATCAAGATCTTCATCATATCTCTCAACTCTATGACAGTCTGTCTGAGATCTTCTTCTTCAACCGGAACACGTTCATGACTTTCTACACGAGCCATGCTTGGCGAATGTCTCTCTGAAACTTGTGGTGAATGAATCTGCTTCCTCCTTGTCGGATAAGAACTTGGCTCCACAAGTTGACCTTCTCCTCTTGTGAGTTTCAACCTTGTGAGCATCAGAAACAAAACTTTCAAACAATCAAGTCTTCAAAACCAGTGCTCTGATACCAACTTGATCTAAAAATGAAGAAGACTTGATAAACTTGAATTTTATTGCAAGTGGAAATTATGTGTTTAAAGCAAAAGGATCAGTTTTCAACACATAGATTTAAAGGATTAATTATGCAAATTACACATAGACAACAACATAATCAATGAACATAAACACATAAGAACAACAATTGATAAAGGAGTTCACCCCTCTTATGGGATACATCTCCTGGTCCAGCTTCCAATGGATCATTATTATTAATTTCTCAAAAAGTGCTCAAAAACATGTCTTACAATACTCAAACTGACAAAACCATGTCTTAAAATGCTCAAAAACATGTCTTCCAATGGCTTCAGAGCGTCCCAAAACCCCTGTCTGGGCTCTTTCGGCACCTCAATCGGTCAAAAACTGAAGAAGTTATGCCTCCTGGAAGTCCCTCCTTCAAGCTTGTTGTCTCTGCATCTAAAAAACACACCCTCCTTCAATGAACCTGGCTTACACGCATTTTAAAGCGTGAAAACCCAGCACCGGGCGCAACCGCGCCAATGGTGCAAATCGTAGCACAGTTAAGGGCGCACCAGCCCCTAACCGCCCCGGCACCTGGGCGTATGGCGCATATGACCGCGCACTTGGCTGAAAGGTGGTTAAGTTCGTTGCAACGGGCATAACCTCCCACACTCCGGATTAGGGTCATATGCCAACACAAAAACCGTGGGCTATCCAAACCCCACACACCAAACAACCGCGCGCATACATTTAATATAGTCGTATGGTTATACAATGGACCACGGGTTATATATATACCCGCGCGCATATTATACCATTGGTCACATAATATTACAAACAACCACGGGTCGGGGCTAAGCCCCGACCCGACCTCCCGCCAATATGAAATACATGTGATTTAAAACAATTGTTACAGATATATATTACAAGGAATAAGCGGTGGCTCAATGGTCGGACGAAGGTTGTAAATATTTGCATGGTGGGGAGGTCCGGGGGTCGAACCCCGTGGCCTCCAATACATTTTACATATAACCATTAGCTAACCGATGAGTGATACGTGGCACCCACAGATTGGGCCACGTGTCCTCATATCATTTGCCCATAAATGGACATGTGTCGACTCCTGACTCGCCAACTATCAACCAACCATCATCTACCACGTCACCCCTGTACGGTCGTACAGCATGTACGACCCTACCACGTCAGACTGTACGGACCGTACAGTCAACACCAAAAGTTTTGTCTATTTTCCTTGACGAACAAATTGCGATATCTTCTCCATACAGAGTCTATTTGACAAAGTAAATATACTGCCAGAATCAGGAAGACAGGACGGACGCAATGGCACTGTTTTCGTCACATTTTGAGCACTTTGAAAATTGAGAAAAATTTTATCCCCTGATCATTAACCTTGCATACCTAACATCGATAAAGAAAATAGAGAGAGGTTGGAAGACTTATGGGCCATCAATGTTCAACTTCAAAAAGAGAACAATCACTTGAAGGAATATGTCTATATGTTTAACCGAAGGATGTGATATATGGAGAAGAACCCTAAGAGTTCAAAAAGACTTATACCATATCTAAAGAAGCAATTTCTTGAATGCCAAGAACCCCTCATTGCAGTTATGGCATATTGGGACAAGAGAAGAGCTCAAATTGTACACTTGTGAGAGAATGTGATCAAATTGAACAACTAGTAGGAGGATAGGTTCACTCAAATGATGACTTATCTACAACAAGTGTTGGAAAAAAGGGAGTAGGAATTGGAAAATCTCCAAGAAGTTATCCAAGAGCATTGGGAAGAAAATCCACCCTCCATTTTCATTGTCGAGGAAAACACCATGAAAAATACAACCATAGTAATCTCATCTTCCATAGAACTTTCTCGAGAGAAC
This sequence comes from Picea engelmannii, assembly GCA_009831015.1. NCBI lineage: Eukaryota > Viridiplantae > Streptophyta > Pinopsida > Pinales > Pinaceae > Picea > Picea engelmannii. Next base: position 695,746 of record ML776745.1, on the reverse strand, counting down.
TTGGGTGATTTTGAAAATCATACTAGAGGAATTGGTTCTAAACTATTAAGATAGAATAGCCACGATGGTCAAGCGATGGGAAAAATATGTCAAGGAATCATAAGCCTAAATGGAAGGTCAAACATGAAGGGTTGGGTTTTTATGGAAGAAAGGAAAAGGCCACACAATCGAATATCACATTTGTGAAGGTGAAAAACATGGTAGAATTGGCCTTCTCATAAGAAGAGAGAGTGGTAGTAAATGAACAAGGAAACACAATACCACTCCATCCTTCTCATGGTCAATTACATAAGGGAAACAATAAATAAAGTGAAAAGAATTATATTTCTTCAACACTTAGAGGAAGTGGCAAGCTAGTCAACTAGGAAAAGAAGCAGAACAATACCAAGAGACCTGCATCAAGCGAGACATTCACTTTTTTCACAAATATAGGAAGAAAGGCCTTATAACTATTAACTGTTGGTTTTCAAAGGTATCTTCATTATGAGGGAAGAAAATTCATTAGGTGGCATATTGTTGGGATAAGACACATGTAACATGTTAGATTAATCTCAGAGAAGGAATGGAAAGAAGACTTCCCTAATCCAACAAAAAACTTAGAGGCACATGGAGAGGAGGAGTATGTCAGTTATTCCATGTAGTAGAAAAAAGAAATTTTCCCACCACTGCAAGTTGAATGGACATTGGGAATATAAGTTTTGATGACTTTGTCTAGAGATTCACCCTAGAAACTGCATAGCTAAGAGAAGTGTGTGAAAAGTGAATCCTAATTATAGATATAAAGAAATCATTGTATCCCCAACTGAAGGAGAAGAATTTATCCAATGTTTGACAACATCACAAGGAGCTTGTATAAAAATTAAAGATGGCATTGGGATGATGCCAAGAACCAAGTTCACCCCATTCCAATTGTTACCTACAATCCTTCAAAAGAACCCCATCTTGGAGATGCACTAGAGATTCATGCATGGAGGTCAATGAACTTGGAGGGGGATTTCTTGAGAAATTCATGAAATCTACACATAAAACAAAATTTTGGATGATGAATTGTGATTGCATAGAAAGGTTGTCATCCAAATGATTTTTTTCAAAGATAGAGTTCTTGAAAACATGTGCAATAATTGGAGAATTGTTTCCAAAATTATAAGTAATTTATCATAGAAGAAAATTTTAGGTCACACTTCCTCTTGTGGAATCATTACATGATGGCATAGCTTGCTAGGGTCACACTGAACAACAAGAAAAACATTTGAATTGGATATATTGACTACCAATATGGACCATGTTCAAGTATGAGAGAGAGATGGGAATGAATGTGGGTTGTAGTTTTTAGTCTAGAAATATATTAGAGTTGACTGTTAGTGAGAAGACTTCTACATTGTAGGGACAAGAGAGCCAAAAACCAAAGTGAGAGCCAATAGCCAAATCCACAACCTAGATCTAGAACTACAGTCAGAGTTATAGCCAAGAGCTAGATTCAAAGTCATGTTTCATAGAAATAGATAGAAGAAACATTGATCCAATGGGGTGGTGTGATCCCAAATAGATTTGAACAAGTGAATGGTTTTAAGACTTAGTAACTGCAAGTATAAGTAGGAAAATAATGAAGGTTAGATAACCTACTAAAGGAAATTCTGATGTAAAATAAAAATGAGGGAAAAGAGAAACAAATTGAGAATCAAATCGAAAATAAAAATAATAATAGGAGATAAAATGTTGAGGAAAGGAAATGAAAGGTTGTTCCCTTGAACCTTCCCACTACCCCATATCTCCCTATTTGTTCCTATACCTTCACTCACAAAGGGCCCTTTTTTTTTTCCAAGGGAGGTGGATGCACACAAAGATCCATGCGATGCATTGTAACCAAATATTTCCAAAATAGTATTTCTAGTCGTTGAGTGTTGATTTTCCCATTTAGGTTTCCAGGATAAAAATTGAGTTATTGTGTGATGAATCTCTCTATTTTCTATGTTATTTTCATGTCTATGATTTTAAAATTTTCTTGATATTAAAGTTTTCTATTTGTGTTGTTTAATGGATTGAGATTTCCTCATTAGCTATAGTTTTGAGGATTTTATTCATAGTTACTATCTCTATGAGAAAGAGAATAATCCCAATAGTTGTTTATTCTCCTTTGTTCATCCATTTCTAAGATAGGATATCTATGGACACCATTATTTGGTTGTTTCACTAGTGTAGAGAGTTACCAAATATAGTTTCTTTATCCTATTAACTATTGGAGAAGAAAATAAATATTTTCCTGGATTGTCATGGCTGCCACATGTTGTTGCATTTCCTTCTAGAGAATTATAATCCATTGGTGATAATTTGATAGGATATCCTCATCCTAACGACCTCCATACATTATCCATAAACGAGGTACTTATATCCCACTAGCTTTACCAACAAAATTCCTTTGCAGAATTCAATTTCTGGTATCCATCTCATCTTTATCTCATGATTGCAAAGAGTTCTATATCTTATGGAGGCTACCAAGCCTCTATCGTCTGCCTTATACAAATATTTGTATACTTGTGACTTGTATAGAAGGATTATGTTCTTGGATGAAACCTACACACATGAAAAAACTATCAATGGAAATGATAATCATGACAGTCAAAAACTAAATCTCTACAAGCACTCTATCCCCAATAAACTACATATCCTACTACCCAATATGCCAATTAGGTATCTTTGTTTTAGATTATGTTTTTGGTGCACTTTGGAGTGCCAACTTCTCCTTCGAAGGTCATCCTTCTCATAGTAATTCAATGAATATCCTTTATAAGGGGTGAGTGTTCAATGCCATTTTGGGTTTGAAACATGTTCTACATGGAAGGCATCAAGATAATGCCAATTTGCAATGTTATCATGTGAACAAAGTGGAGCAAGTTTATTATTCTTCAAAATACAACCATGATGTTTTATTTATGGATTTCTATAGTAAGGATTCCTCTATCCCTCAACATTCAACAAAAAATCGTTCTGGGGATTGTAGAGAATTTTTTACCAATATTTAAAACTCATGAATCTTATTAAAACTAGTTTAGATTGCACTTGGGCCCAAAATTATAAGTAAAATTATCCGGTAGTATCGATAGTCCCCTCAACTTCCTTAAAAATTGACATACCCAAGAAACAAGATTTTTCTCCTAAGTCATAGAACAATCAAACAAACATTTTCCTAATATACCTAGTTGGGTATAATATCAACAAATACATCACTCGGAATTAACCCAAAAAACAAACCGTAAACACAAAACAATTGCAAGAAAATTCATGATAAAATGGACACAATGTTTACCCTAAAACCTAGATGGGAAAACCAAATTTGAAGGAGGATTGGTCTATTTCATCTCAACAATATTTGTTACAATGATTTCTTGTATCTCTATCCATACTCCCATACTTGGTCAAAAGATCCTTTGGGGGTGAAATTACATGAGGAAAATGGAGAGAGGGGTAATGAGAAGGCCAAGATCCCAACCATTAATTTCCCATTCCTCACTCTTATCTCCTATTTTTATTTTCTCATTTCATTCATTTTGTCTTACTGAAATTTAAATTTATTTGTGTTTTACATAGTTTAGATAACCTTCATATATTATCTAATTTATTTGTAGGTACTTATTCATATTCCCATTCATTGGTTTGGATTATTTTAGGATAACCACATACTATACACTACATCCAACATTTGACTAAGACCATTGATAGGCCATACAAACCTTGTTTTCCTTCTTGGAGGCTTCACAAGCTATGCTCTCCTTATTGGAGTTATACGGGTCAAAATCATAGTGGGAAAGGTTGACTTCACCCCCCTGAGTGTGTGAATTTGTTGGGATACTACATAGGTTATCTCAAGTGTTGGAGTGGAAGAATGTGCAACCCAATTAGAGATCAACTTCGGTTATTCATTTCTATATTTCCTATTGAAACTGAAAGGTTTCAAGTTGTAATGTAGAAACATTTTATAGATAAAAACTGTATATGAGTTTATAAAATTTTAAGTGGATTGAGGACATCCATGTCAGCTTGGTGTACTACAAACAACATAAACAATAGTGAATTATCGGTGGCTTCCATTCAAATAATTTAAATTAATGTATTTATTGAACCAATCGGGACATACAATTATTTATCCTATATGATGATCGACGTTGGTGAGAATACAACATTTTATTGACTTCTACTATAGAAACATAGATTGAAAGGATGTTATTTATTGAAAATTCTAAGGGAAAATTCTATAAGGACTTTCACCTTGAGGTGAGGATGAATAGTTCTTTGCAAGGTCTTACACAGAGGACATTTTTTTTTTTAAAACTCAAATCATTTTCATTGGTTGGATGATGGAAATTAAATGTACAAGCAACATATTTTTATTTGAAATGTTGTGTCTATGTGTTAGCTACAACACTCATGTCAAGTGAGACAATATTTCTATTTATATTGTTTTAACCTTTTTATCTTTTTGAAACCAAAGGGGAATAATTTATTTGTGGTTCGAGTGTTGTATAAAAAACTTTGGTGTAAGTAGCATTGGTATTGGGATACTATAGTTCAAAAGAAAGTGCATATCCAATATCTCATTGCCTCATTTTCTGAGAAAGAGGGCAATGAATATAGTTGTTCATGGAGTTGTTTTTAGGATCATGTAAATTCATGTAATTCAAAGTTGTTGTGGTTGGACATTTGTGAAAATAAAATGTGAATTCCTACATCCATATATGTACATAGGATTGTCTTGGCATCTCAAAGATACAATAAAAACCCTCCTCACAATCCTATTGAGGGATACTGGGTAGAGAAGTGGCACTTACATTGTGCACACAATCTTCACAGATCAATTTTGAAAATAGATCACTTGACATCATATAGAGTTAGATACTTGACACTAATTGGCACATTAACAACAAATATTCATTCATCATTGCATTCTAATATAGTTTCTTTTGTGTAGGTTATGCAAAGGAATGAGCCAAATAATCAATCATAAGCAGAAGTTATATAGAGAACGTAACCCTTGAAGTTCATTCTACATAGATATTTTTGTATCCAATTTGTGAAGTGAGTGGGCTATAAGTCCCTCATTTATGGATAAATTTGTGTTCTTATTGAACTTAAATATTTTTTATTTTATTTTGGATGAGTTTAAAGGTGTATTTAAGTCTTGTTTCTTATTTCTAAAAAAAAAAAATATTTCTTGACCAAAAATTTTCTCCTTCCTAAAATACTTGTCCTTTAGATTAAAAAAATATTCCAAGTGACATTCTCAATTTTTCTTTCTACCCATTAGGAAAAGACATATTCTTTTTAGTATTTTATTCTCATCCATTTTCATGTTTCATCCTCACATTTAAATTTTAACCATGTATAACCCTTTTCCTTCTTTTCCTTTCCATTTCATAGTCCACCATGTTACATATAGTTTCATTAATTCATACTATGTTAGTAAACATTTTCATACATGCACAATACTTAGTCATTTTTGTTACTTATATTGTGTGGAGATTCCATGTATTATGTAGAGATTTGGTACACCAAAACCTTCCCTCCACACTCTGCACAAATAATTTTCTCCACACTATAACCTTTTGTTCTACACTTCCGACACCCTCATTTTTCACCTTGCGTTCATCAAATCACACCCCTTTAAGAGTTAGCCACTTTTACTACTTTTTGGAAAAAGTCTTTTCTATCAGTGGTGCATATTTTATAGACAACGAGCACGAGTATGTATTATCACATAAAAAACACCTCTTTATTTAAAATGGAACTAATATTTTTTTTTTATGGAAACCATCATAATTTAAATTTTTTCATGGGTCAGCGGTTGGCGGTGTGTAATTAATAGTACTTATTCACCAGTGTATTTATTAATTTATAAAGTACCACATAAATACAACAATTTGTAAAACGTTTTCAATTTCGCAAATGCACTGTTATCATATATCAATATGTATACATATATCTGTTGTAAATTACGTTATTTTTATATTTAATGATTCCTTGCATTTTTTATAGGGAGATTATGAATATTCCAAGGGGAAAACGAGGGGAAAACTAATATATTCCAACAAGGATGTCCAAAATAGTGTAGTAGGAGATGGTAAAAGAAATGAACATAATTGCATCGCATGAGGAGTCATCCCAACAACAATGTGCATCAGAGGTATGTAATCATTAATGTATTCTTCTATATACATTGAGCTTAATTATCACATGAAATACTAATTTTCAATTGTTTTGTTGCAAAAAAAAATAGAACCCATTTAACACATAAAATAGGACGACGAGGAAGAAAATGGTTGATCACAAAGTTTGTGAGTACTTACGTTTTCATCCTTACGTAGTGATTTCATATTTTTTTTCATATTCATATTTAAATAATTAATTTACATTCATCTAGGGATGTCTTCTAATAGGTGTTAACATACAAAAAAGAGTTGAGTGAAGAATTGATCGATATTGTGTTAACTATGGGTTGTAAGTGTATGTTCAAGTATGAAGGTTTAATTGAACAATTTGTAAGTAGATATGTTTTTTAACTTCCCTCATTTTATAATTAATGGAACAACAAGAAACCTTTATATTAATTATATTGGTTTTCCTTTGTCATGTCATATTAAACATACAGGAAACAAAGTATGGACTGCAACCAACATAACATATTTTGAGAAACAACTTGCGGCATGGCTTCAAAAAAATGTATATTTTTTTATGAAACACTCGTTGCTATGGTACATTTTTTTATTTATGCAAAAGTGATGAATAAATGAGGCATTCAAACAACTTGAGCGATGTAACTAGTTCAAGTGATGAATGCCAATAAATATAATTGATTGTGAGTGCAAGTTATATGTTTTGGAATATTTGTCTATGAAAATTAGGGATTTTGTTTAATATACTCGACATATTGTCCCAATTGCATGAGGACATGTTACCAATAAGTGTAAAAAATACATATTGGTTATATATTGATTATTTTGGACCTTTATATTGTCCCATTTCATATGACCATGGGTTCCTTATCTATATATAATGAAATGAGTTTCTTATTTTACTACATTGTTGAATGTTGTAAAATTTTGTTTTGTAGATTAATTAATATGCAAATGAATTACATTGTTACAAATAACATAGGTGTATTCTGGGTTGATAATACATTAATGATATCATTATATCAAAGTGCAATAACAAAATTATAAAAAATATATATTATTATAATTTTTTTTTATTTTGATACAATTAATTGTACATATCGGTGCACTGTATTCTTATGAACTCATTAAATGGTGAGTTTCATAATATAGAAATCGATGCATGTTAAGGGTTTATAAGTACTCATCCATACTAATTATATTTAAGCATTGGTGCCAAATATTGAAAAAAAAAAACATCATTCCTTAAATGATATAATGTGTGATTATATTTATAGCATGAACATTTTAATGTGAACATTTTTATAATACACACCACTGATTTAAATATAATATACACACCATTTCTCAGTAACAAATAATAGAGTCGACATCTCATTCCGAATATTCAAAATATCACTATCCTTCGATGCACAGAGTAATACACGCACTAGGACACATGAATTATACAAACATTGGGGCATACATAACATGTAAAAACAATGGTGTGTTAACTAACTTAGAAAGAACATACAAAAACAATGCAGAACCCATATGTAACATTTATAAGAAAATCAATGTTGCATACAACAAACACACTATATATAAACACACCAAGTCGTTTTAATTTATATGTACATGTCGATTCTTTTGTATTAAATATGTACTACTGCACTTTAATAATACAAGAACAAAAAAATAAAACCTCTACTACAACCCAGATTGTTTTAGTTACTGGAAGGAGCTTGTAGCGGAGTTTTTTTTGAAAAAAATTCCAAATCTTGTAAAACTAAAAACCTATGCTAGAAGGTGTTCTCCTTGTAGTGTAGCAAAGGTTCTTGACACGTCTATGATACACATTGACGTTGTGCAATGATGCTCAAAACTGACTCTACTAGTCATCAACAATGTCTTACTTCCATTATGACCCATTAATAACCACTAAGGTGATCATTTAACAAAAACACCTAAACCCATTCAAAAATAAGTCTGAGGCCTTACAATGTCTCTTTTGAACTTTGCATTGAACTCCAATGTCATGATGTGAGAGGAAATATAATTGTTCACTATGGGAATGTGAGATATTATTCCATCTTCTTAGTACCTACAAAAGGGTACCTGTAAGGTTGTAAACTTTTTAAACCTACAAATTATATCCTAAGTTTTTAAGAGCATATTTATTATTTGAATTTTTTGGAAAAAAAAACAATGCATTTTTTTATTTTTCTCATTTGGTAAAATGAAATTTTCATTGGTTAATATTATACATTAATCTCCTAGTGTGTACAATGTTTTTAAATCTATTTATCAGAGTTAAAAATTGGTTTATAAAAAAAAACATATGATTGGATAGTTTGTAGGTGGGGCTCTTCATTAGAAACACTGCACTTGATGCCTCCCTCTTGTGACAACATGCATACATCTGAGAAATGTTTCATAGGTGCATGCATCTCAATGGAATAAGCATGAAAGAGTTATTGAGTTTCAAAATCATACGTACACAGAAGAGTTCCTTCACTGTAACGGCCTTGAAGAGTTCCTTCACCACATTCTTCCCTCAGTTATGAGTGGATATCTGAATATTTCTTTCACCAGATGATCTAGGGGGCCATTCATCATCAAAGTTATACTGATACGAAATCAAGGAGAAAATGGTACAATGGCAAAAAGTGGAGTGGCAATGCAATGCCCAGGTTTGGTAAACTTCAAGGTTATACCACATTTTAAAAAGGGTTAATGAATTTTAAGAGTTGAATGGTTATTAGCTATGGTAAAAACATATGAAAACAAAACAAAGCTAGACTATATACCATGGTCAGTGCATAATGTAATGAGTTGCTTGCCACATGTCTCAAAACTAGACTTAGCATATGTTATAAACCCCATCAAATGAATATGCTAAATGGTGCACGGTTTTAGCACATGGGAATATCACATGTTATAACATTTTGTGTTATAACCAAAGTCCGATGAAATAACAAATGGTTACATCATACGGTTATGCAACATTTTGTGCACAGTTAAGTCATAACATCAAATGGTTTAGCATGGGGTGCGCAGTTAACCGTGGCGGTTATAACATCCATTGCACGGTTAAGTGTAACATCCGGCGGTTTGTAACAATCGTGCGCAGTTAGTGGCATAGTTATATTGCAATCTCGGCAACAATGTTTAACATTTTTTAAGTTGGGGCATGGTTAGTTATAACATCAAAATCTATCCGATGTAATGTCTAGCGGTTTGAAACATTTGGCATAGTTATATGGTATGGTTCAGTTTTGGTGGACGGTTATACTTTGTAACTTAATGTGGCACTAAACGATCACATATAGCGGAGTTTAGATCCATTGTATGGCGGGGATATAACATTTGGTTAGTGGATGGATAATGTACAGTTTGTTGGTTAAACCCCTGTTTAAGTTTGGGATCCGTTGTAGCATCTGTTGCAACGATTTGGGATAGAATATGTGATGTGTACAGCTCTGATTTGGCAGGTATGAAACATTTGTTATGCTAAAATGAGTAATAGGCGAGACGAATCCGTGACTTATCCTCCCACTGAACTTTGTAACAACTCGATTCTAGCCACGATTACAGGGGTTTAGCCTTGTTTAGCATTCAGAGCATCATTCTGTTGTGATGGAATATCGCAGGGATAGAACAGATGCTTCAAAATCAGGATTGAACTCTCGACCTACAGCTTTATAATCAAGAGTTTCAGCCAGTACGCACAGGGGGTTTTTGGCTGTAATTTTTATCCAGATGTTGTTATTGTTGAAGTCGACATTCTCCGTTATAATTGGTTTTTCTTTGCCTTTTGAAGACCAATTTGTAACTTTCAAGAGAGGAGGTCTTGAAGACTGGTACAACATTCTGTTTACAGCTGTTGAAGTTGATTATGCACAAAGAAGAGGACAGAGGAGAGTTTTGCTGTAATTTTTCTAGAATTGCTATTTGTATTTAAAAAGTCGACTGTACTCTGTTATTTGGTTTTTATTTGCCTTTTAAAAGCCAATTTGTAAATTCCAAAGAAGAGGTCTTGAAGAATTTTTGCACAACATTCTGTTTTTCCAGTTTGCTGAAGTTGATGTTCAGAGATTCCAGAACCATTTTGTACCATTTTAAAGCTATTAATTGGATCGGTACCCATTGGAGAGGGACCCGGAGACGTAGCCCAGTGAAGGGGGTGAACTCCGTTATCAACTTTTGTTTGTGATTCTCTTTTGCTGACTCTCATTCTTCATATTCTCTTTCTGTTTCAGCTTGCTTTTATTTCAGTTTGTTGTCATTTCAATTTATAAGCATTCAATTTCTGTTAAATGCTATTTCATGAAATTAAGCAAACTGATAAATGCATTCTTTTAAAAACTTTTAATGCACTAAAGTTGAGATCTGACAGATCATATTATGGTATCAGAGCAGGTTAACTGCTTGTGCAAAGTTTGTGAATGCTTACCAGGTCCAAGTCGAAACTTGGTGAAGGAGAACTGGTAGAAGGTGAACCTGAGATTGGCTCGAGGAGGAAATTTTCGAGAACAACCATGTCTTCTCCACGAGGGGAAGAAGAAGGACATGCAGAATGGGAAAAGCCTGTTGTTTCCGAAATTGAGTTTTTGGAGGCTTTTATCAAAATGAAAGCCATGATGGAAATTCTTCTCGATGAGCGAGCAGAAAGGAAGAAGAAGGAAGAAGGAGCTTCATCCAAAGATGCAGAAGTGAAGAAGGAAGAAAAGGACAAAGGAGTAGGAGGTGATGGTGATCCTCCTGAAACTCATCAAACTTTCTCTTCTTCTCATACTTCTCATTCAAATAATGCAAATTCTAATATGCCATATTTCAAATTGGATGTAAAGTTTGAACTACCAATTTATAATTGAGATTTAGATGCTGAAAAGTTAGACAATTGGATCAAGTAGCTTGAAGTATACTACAGGGTGCAGGGCATTAATGATGACCCTTCTAGGATTCATTTGGCCACTTTGCGAATGAGTGGGATGGCTCTTACTTGGTGGGAGAGAAAGATTCAACAAGATCTTCGAAAGCATGGTAAAATAATTTCAGTTTGGAATGAATTCATTGAAGTATTAAGAAATCAATTTTATCCTTTAGGTCACATGCAACAATTAATAATGAGCTGAAAAACTTTTAGACAAGCTAAAGGACAAAGCATACAAGAATATACTCATGAATTTAGAAAGAGGGCTATTGCATTGGATACGCAAGAAACTCTTCTTAAATATATTGGTGGCATGCATTCCTATTTGCGACATACTTTGTTAATGTTTAATCCCAGTAATTTGGATGATGTATGTGTTCAAGCTACACATTTAGAATCTAGGGGTAAGCATGATAATGATTCTTTTATGAAGAAATCATCTAAATTTGAAAACAAAGATAAAAGCAAAGAAAAGGGAAAGAAATCAGCTACCATCAAAAAAGAGGGTGAAAAACCCACATGCTCACATTGTCAGAAAGAGCATGATGTTTCTAGGTGTTGGAAACTTCATCCGGAATTAAAGCCTAAATGGATGGGAAGAAATAAAAAAAAAGATAAAGATAATCAAACAGCTACTGCAGTAGTGAGTCAAGACTTGGGAAGACTTGGGATCTGATTCAGGTGATGAGACTAAGATCACAGCAATAGGGATCCGAGGTAAAGATAAAGGTATATCTCTTTCCATTGATGCAAGTTCAAGTTCTAATTCATGTGCAAGTACAAGTACAAATCTGCTATCTACTTCTATGCAAAGTGATAAAAGAAGAAGTGAATTGTTTCATGTTCGTGTCATTACAAATCATACAAAAGTTGACACATTGTTTGATAGTGGTTCTCAAGTCAATTTGATATCAGAATAAGTGGTTAAGAAACTTAATCTAGTTACTAGTCCTCATGAAAAACCCTATCCTCTTGGTTGGGTTACTAATGATACACAGTTGCAAGTTACAAAGAAATGTGTTTTGAAATTTGCAATCATTGAAAAGTTTATGGATGAGGTAGAACTGGATGTAGTGCCACTTGACATTTGTGGAATTGTACTTGGGAGTCCATATTTGTATGACCGGAAAGCAGTCTTTTATAGAGAGAAAAACAAATATAATCTCTTTAAAGGTGGTGTGGAATACATTGTTCGTGCACATCGTATGAAAACGAATCTAGAATTAGTCACTACAAGTCAAATGAAAATGATAGTGAATGCTAGTAGGAAGTTTGCACTAATGGCGGTTAAATGTGAATCATTGGAAAGTGGTAATCTGGAACATGGAATTGAATTAATTAAAAGTGTTCCTGAGTATGGTGCTTTGTTACAGGGACCTGAAAGACTATCACTTACTAGAGATGTACAACATGAAATGCAGTTGCAGCAAAGCATGCCTTTTTCAAATCTTGGCATGAATCGGATGATTATTCAAATTCTTCAAAATTATTGTGATGAACATCCTAAGGTTTGGGGTGAACAGTTGCAGCACATGCAGTGCATTAAATCTCCTTTTGAGATTTGTTTTTGTTATCTGTTGGAGTCACATGTGGACTTTTCTTTTGGCACAAACGATGTGAGAGGTGGACATCATGATGCAAAGAAACCAGTGCAGCAGATAGTGCAAGAACAACAGGAGAAGAGTCGGGCAATTTGCAAATCCGGGCATGAAAATCATTATCCATTTGAAGTTGAAAATAAAGTTTGGTTGCAGATCACCAAGGGAAGATTGAAAGGTAAAAAGCTCAATTTTTTTTATGATCATTTTGAGATCTTTGAAAAGAAGTGTAAACATTCTTTCTGTTTGAGCTTATCTCCCATGAATACAGTTGTATATGAAAATAATTTTAAATGGTATGAACCTCCTTTGGTCATGGAAAAGGAGACTAATATGCAGATTCTAAGCAAGGTAGGATGTATGGAGATTGGAAAGGTGAGGAAATTGTACTCTCACTTACCTGCAGGGTGATCTAGGCTTTTGGAGGTCCAAAATCTTTCCAATGGGGAGGAATGATCCAGGGGGCCATTCGTCATCAAATTTATACTGATCTGAAATCAAGGAGAAAATGGTACAATGGAAAAAATTGGAGTGGCAATGCAATGCCCAGGTTTGGTAAACTTCAAGGTTCTACCACATTTTAAAAAGGGTTAATGAATTTTAAGAGTTGAATGGTTATTAGCTATGGTAAAAACATATGAAAACAAAACAAAGCTAGACTATATACCATGGTCAATGCATAATGTAATGAGTTGCTTGCCACATGTCTTAAAACTAGACTTATCATATGTTATAAACCCCATCAAATGAATATGCTAAATGGTGCACGGTTTTAGCACATGGGAATATCACATGTTATAATATTTTGTGTTATAACCAAAGTCTGATGAAATAACAAATGGTTACATCATACGGTTATGCAACATTTTGGGCACAGTTAAGTCATAACATCAAATGGTTTAGCATGGGGTGCGCAGTTAACCGTGGCAGTTATAACATCCATTGCACGGTTAAGTGTAACATCCAGCAGTTTGTAACAATCGTGCGCAGTTAGTGGCATAGTTATATTGCAAGCTTAGAAACAATGTTTAACATTTTGTAAGTTGGGGCGTGGTTAGTTATAACATCAAAAGCTATCCGATGTAATGTCTGGCGGTTTGCAACATTTGGCGCAGTTATATGGTATGGTTCAGTTTTGGTGGACGGTTATACTTTGTAACTTAATATGGCACTAACCGATCACATATAGCGGAGTTTAGATCCATTGTATGGCGGGGATATAACATTTGGTTAGTGGATGGATAATGTACAGTTTGTTGGTTCAGCCCCTGTTTAAGTTTGGGATCCGTTGTAGCATCTGTTGCAACGATTTGGGATAGAATATGTGATGTGTACAACTCTGATTTGGCAGGTATGAAACATTTGTTATGCTAAAATGAGTAACAGGTGAGATGAACCCGTGACTTATCCTCCCACTGAACTTTGTAACAACTCGATTCTAGCCATGATTACAGGGGTTCAGCCTTGTTTAGCATTCGGAGCATCATTCTGTTGTGATGGAATATCGCAGGGATAGAACAGATGCTTCAAAATCAGGATTGAACTCTCGACCTACAGCTTTATAATCAAGAGTTTCATCCAGTACGCACAGGGGGTTTTGGGCTGTAATATTTATTCAGATGTTGTTATTGTTGAAGTCGACATTCTCCGTTATAATTGGTTTTTCTTTGTTTTTTGAAGACCAGTTTGTAACTTTCAAGAGAGGAGGTCTTGAAGACTGGTACAACATTCTGTTTACAACTTCTGAAGTTGATTATGCACAAAGAAGAGGACAGAGGAGAGTTTTGTTGTAATTTTTCCAGAATTGTTGTTTGTATTTAAAAAGTCGACTGTACTCTGTTATTTGGTTTTTATTTGCCTTTTAAAAGCCAATTTGTAAATTCCAGAGAAGAGGTCTTGAAGACTTTTTAAACAACATTCTGTTTTTTCAGTTTGCTGAAGTTGATGTTCAGAGATTCCAGAACCATTTTGTACCATTTTAAAGCTATTAATTGGATCGGTACCCATTGGAGAGGGACCCGGAGATGTAGCCCAGTGAAGGGGGTGAACTCCGTTATCAACTTCTATTTGTGACTCTCTTTTGCTGACTCTCATTCTTCAGATTCTCTTTCTGTTTCAGCTTGATTTTATTTCAGGTTGTTGTCATTTCAATTTATAAGCATTATATTTATGTTAAATGCTATTTCATGAAATTAAGAAAATTGATAAACGTATTCTTTTAAAAACTTTTGATGCACTAAAGTTGAGATCCAACAGATCCCCAGAGGTGCTCACGTGAAAAGAATCATCCTACCTATGAATTTATACGAAAAAATATTGTTTCCTTAGGGTGTGCATGGTATCCCCAAGAAAAACATTGTTGGTTCCTTAGGGTTTGCATGGTATTCCCTGTTAATGTTTATGCCATTATTATAGTTCTTTGCATTTCAATAGATAACAACAACATAAAGACAAGATCACTGAGAAATACACAATCACAAGAGACACAACATTTATCCTAGGAAACCCTCTAGGGGAAGAAAACCCAACAAAAATTCCTTATTATAGATAGCCAATACAATGCCAAGAGATAAATCAAGCTAATATAGAATATCTTGTCCAAAAGATGCGCCACTCTCTCTCTTTCTTCTCCAACTGCAATTCTGAAACTTGTCTCTCAAATGAGCAAGTGAGTTGTGTGTCTAAGTGAGGCGATGGCCTCTTTATTTATGCAAGACAGGCACATGTGAAGTGTCTTTTCACTGGCAGAGACGACTTCTCAAACTGGGTGGTTATAACCACCTTTAATATATTTTGGGGCCTCTTTAATGTCTATTGGGGCTGACTTCTTATTATTCCTATTATAATTATCATTTGACCAATCACCAAAAGGGGATTTGGTCCTATTACAATAGCCGACATGATCAATCCACAATGGGAATTGATTCAATGAATAATATATCAGATAATAATAAGAATACACTTTGCAGTTACATTATTTCAACACTCCCCCTTAACAAGAAGGGTATTCTTCAATAACATCAGGCGAGAGAGAGGTATGCATCATCAATGACATCAGGAGGGAAGCATCATTAATATCATCTTGGAGCACTGACTGACATATCTATAAATCTTCGAAAGTTTTCTTCATTGGCAGGCATCGTCATTCTCAAAGGAATGCAATCATCATCTGCATCAATATGGATTAGTATAAAACTAATACATCATCATCATCATAGCACGAGGTTGGATCATCATCATCATACTAGAATGGATTTACGTCACAACTATCAAGTCAGAAGCACAGTTCTAGTCTCGTCTCATAGTCTTGCTTTACGTCACAACAATAAAGTTGGAAGCAAGATACTCGTCCTGCTTTACGTCACAACCATAAGGTCGGAAGCAGGATGCTAGATTGGATTTACGTCAAAACTATCTAGCCGGAAGCATAGTGCTAGCCTTATCTCATCATATTGCTTTATGTCACAGCCATAAGGTCGGAAGCAAGGTATACGTCCTACTTTATGTCACAACCATCAGGTCAAAAGCATGATACTAGACTAGCTTTATGTCACATCTATCTAGCCGGAAGCTCAATACTAGTCTCATCACATCTTCTTGCTTTACATCAAAACCATAAGGTCGGAAGAAAGGAACACGTCCTTCTTTAGGTCACAACCATCAGGTCAGAAGCAGGGTACTATACTTGCTTTACGTCGTAGCTATACAACCAGAAGCATAGTACTAGTCATATCACATCATCTTGCTTTACGTCACAACCATAGGGTCAGAAGCAAGGTATACATCCTTCTTTACATCACAACCATAAGGTCGAAAGAAGGGAATATATCATCACAACAACTACTCCCCCTTTCAAGGAAGGTCCTTTCAGACTATGCCAAGCTTATCTCATAAGTGCTCAAACTTTACACGAGATAGGGGCTTGGTCAACACATCAACAACCTGTTCATCCATTCTAGTGTACTGGAGCTTTATGGCTCCTCTCTGCACCATGTCATGGATGTAATGATATCAGATCTTTATTTTCTTTGACTTATCATGAAATACAAGATTCTCTATCATCTTTATGCAGCTTTGGTTGTCAGATAGGATCAAGGTTTCTTCCATCTCTATGTCAAATAGACTGGTCAACAACTTTCGAAGCCATATAGCTTCGTAGCTAGCAGAACACGCAGCAATGTATTCTGCTTCTGTTGTGCTGAGAGAAATGTTAGATTGCTTCCTACTTTGCCATGAGATCATGGCTGATCCCAAACTGAAGCAACATCTGGAAGTTCTTTTCCTGTCAGCAACGCTTCTTTCCCAATCTGAATAAGTGTATCCACTCAATATGAAGTCATGATCTCTGTCATAACTGAGACCACAATCTAATGTACCCTTAAGGTACCTAATCACATGTTTTGCAGCCACAAGGTGAACATGTCTAGGCTCTACCAGAAACTGACTCAAGGTGTTCACGGCAAAACAAATGTCTGGTCTGGTGTTCTTCAGGTACTTCAGGGATCCAATAATCTGTCTGTACAGGGTGGCATTAATCGATTATGACGAAGTGTCGACCAACAACTTCAGTTTCGCTTCCATGGGTGTATTCATGGGCTTGCATTCCAACATGTTGAGTCTCTTCAGGATTTCGATTGCATACTTCTCTTGGTTAAGGAAGATTATCTCTGGACTCTGCCATACCTCAAGACCTAAGAAATAATGCATTAGGCCAAGGTCTTTCATTTCAAATTCTAAGACAAGTCTCTTCTTACATTTGGTGATGAACGTTTCTTCTCCAGTTAAGAACAAGTCATCCACATATAGCAATAATATCACTGTCTCATCGTTCATAACCTTGAAGTAGAGGTTAGAATCTTCTTTACTCTTGGTAAATCCTAATCTCATCAAGAAATTGTCTATACGGCCATACCAAGCTCTGGGAGATTGCTTAAATCCATATAAGGCTTTCTTCAATTTACAAACATGAGATTTCGTGTCTTCAACTTCAAATCCTTGAGGTTGCTCTATATACACTTGCTCTTAGATGACACCATTTAGAAAGGTTGTCTTTACATCCATCTGGTGTAACTTCCACTTCATCTTAACTGCAAGGGCAATGATGGTTCTGATTGAAGTATATCTAGCTACAGGAGCAAATGTCTCTTCATAGTCAATGCCTTCTTTCTGAGAAAAGCCTTGAGCGACGAATCATTCTTTATATTTTTCAACAGTTCCGTTAGCAACATATTTTATTTTGAAGAGCCATTTGGAGGATACCACATCTTTACCCTTCGGTTTGGGGACTATTTCCCATGCATCATTCTTGATTATGGATTGGTATTCCTCTGTCATGGCATCTGCCGATTGTTTCATCTAAAAGGCTTCTTCAAAGCTGGTAGGCTCCTTCTCTAGGAGGTCACACATCAAAACCATATAACTGGAAAATGGCTTTGGTCTTTTCACCTGTCTCATGGTTTCTTGGGGAACACCATACTTCTCCCCATCTTGAATAATATCTCTAGCCCAAGCTGGCTTTCTTTTATGGAGGATTGTCATCTGAGGTGGTTCTTGAAATTCCACTATATCATGATCTCCTAGAATTTCCTCATCAGGAGAAATTACGTCTTCCCTGACTGGTTCTGCGGCTCTGGGAAGCTCCCTCTCTACAGTTCTGGGGATTACGGGTTCCTCTTCATATACTTATTCAAGCTGGAATCTTCTTGATTTATGGAGCGCTGCATCTTCATCAAAGGTCACATCCCTATTGATCTCAATGTGGTGATGACCTGGTATATAAATTTTGAAGGCCTTGGAGACCTCACAGAATCCCACAAATATTCCCTTCTTTCCTGAAGGTTTCATCTTGTTTCTCTTCTCTTTCGGTATATGAATAAATAATAGGAAGCCAAATATTTTGAGATGGCTTACCTCTGGCTTCTTTTTGGTGAACATCTCTTCCGGGGTCTTGAACCCAAGTGCACTATGGGATAATCAATTTTACACATAAACAATCGTCATTGCTGCTTCTGCCCATAAGCACATAGGAAGATCTTGATCATGGATCATAGTCTTCACAAATTCCATTATCGTTTTGTTCTTTCGTTCATCTACACCATTTTGTTGGGGATTGTAGGGAGTAGTGAGTTCCCTCTTGATCCCAACATCTCTGCAGAAGTTCACAAACTCTTTTGAGGTGTATTCTCCTCCATTATCTGACCTGAGTATCTTGATCTTTCTTTCAGAAAGATTCTCTATCAAGGCTTTGAATTCCTTGAACTTGTTGAACACTTCATCTTTAGATTTCAAGAGATACACCCAGGTCTTACGAGAATAATTAGCAATGAATGATACATAGTATACATACCTGCTAATTGTTGAAATAATGTAACTACAAGGAGAATTTTTATTGTTATTGTTATTTTATTATTAGGATTAATCCCCGTTGTGGATTAATCATGTCGGTAATTGTATTAGGACCAAATCCCCTTTTGCGGATTGGTCATCAGAAAATTGTAATAGGAAGAATAAGAAGTCAGCCCCAGCAGTGGGTTTACCCACCCAGAGTGAGAGGTCGGCCCTGCCAGTGAAACCCTTTCACACGTGCCAGTCTTGTATATGTAGGAGGCTAGCACCTCGCTTTAATCACACAACTCACTTGCTCATTACCTTATGAGGCAAGCTGCAATTACCAGTAAGAGAGAGGAGAAGAAGAGTGGTGAATCTCTTGGGGAGGACTATCTGTATTGGTTTGAGTTATCTCTTGAACATTGTATAAGCTATTTATGATAAGGAAGTTTTTGTTGGGTTTTCTTCCCCTAGAGGGTTTCCTAGGATAAATGTTGTGTCTCTTGTGAATGTGTAT
>ML776745.1:641695-675750 GCA_009831015.1 Picea engelmannii | reverse complement strand
ATCAATCGAAAGATGAATCTAAGAACTCAATTGAAGAATACCAAGATGCAGAAAGGAGAAATGATTCAAGAATATTTCTCCCGAATCTCAAAAATAAAAGAACAGTTGAAAGCGATTGGAGACACCATCGACGAAGACGAATTTGTAATAATAGCTCTAAATGGTCTTGCAAGACCTTGGGATGCTTTCATCCAGTTAGTATGTGGCAGAAAGGAGAAACTACAGTTTGAGAGCCTATGGGAAGAATGCACCCAAGAAGAGATAAGGGTAGCCAACTGTGAAGCACTACTAGCAAGGGACAATGATCAAGCCCTATCTACTCATACAAAATGAGGAAGGAAGAAACCCTACTTCAAAAGGGAATCTCATAGAGAACTGAAAACGTCAAACAAATTCAACAACCAAGAATCTGATTCAAGAAATTTTCAGAAGAAAGGACAACACAAGGGATGAGATCTCTCATCTATACAATGCTATCATTCTGATAAGATGGGACACAAGGCGAATAATTGTCTAGTCAGAAGAGAAGAGTACAAGAGGAAGCACAAAAGGCAACATGCTCACATAGCCAAAGATGAAGAACCACCTATGAAGATCATTAAGGACCATGTCTTGATATCAGCTCTCTCAGGATCTATATCACCTGGAGATGACACATGTCTCATTGATAGCAGTGCATCAAAACATATGACGGGTAAGAAAAATACTCTCTCTTGTATTTCAAAATAGAAGTTTTCTCAGAAAGTAACTCTTGGAGATGATTATCAATATCCCATCAAGGTAATAGGAGAATCAAACTACAAGCTAGATTCAAAAAACTCAATAACAATGAAGGACGTACTCTATGTACCGGGCCTAAAGAAGAACTTACTCTCCATATCAGCTTTAGACAAGAAAGGCTATAGAGTTGCCTTCATAGATGGAGAAGTTCTTATGTGGGATAAGGGAGAAACCTTAAATGAAGCAATCGACATCGGAAGTGAAGAAAATGGATTATATAAGTTGAAGGGTCACCCAGAAACTGCCATGACCCATGCCATCGAAAACTCATGTGAACTTTGGCATAGAATATTTCCCCACATCAACTACAAGGCGCTACCATACATATGAAAAGTTGTCACAGGTTTACCAGAACTCAAGGTTGATCAGAAAGGCATATGCAATGGATGTGCACAAGGGAAGAACATCAAGAACCCTTTTCCAAAGAGGGACAACAAAGTAGAAGGAGCATTGGAACTCATCCATTCATACGTGTGTGGCCCAATGCCATCATCCTCCATTAGCGGCTATGTATACAATGTATCATTTATTGATGATTATTCTCGTAAGACCTGGATATATTTATTAAAATCTAAAGATGAAGTATTTAGTAAATTCAAGGAATTCAAAGCCTTAATAGAGAATCTTTTTGAAAGAAAGATTAAGATACTCAGGTCAAATAATGGAGGAGAATATACCTCAAAGGAGTTCGTAAACTTCTGCAGAGATGTTGGGATCAAGAGGGAACTCACTACTCTCTATAATCCTCAACAAAACGGTGTAGCTGAAAGGAAGAACATAACAATTATGGAAGTTGTGAAGACCATGATTCACGATCACCATCTTCCTATGTGTTTATGGGCAGAAGCAACAATGGTAGCTATTTATGTGCAGAACAGATTATCCCATAGTGCACTTGGGTTCAAGACCCCAGAAGAAATGTTTACCGGAAATAAGCCAGAGGTAAGCCATCTCAAAATATTTGGTTGTCTAGTATTTATTCATATACCGAAAGAGAAAAGAAACAAGCTGGAACCCTCTAGAAAGAAGGGAATATTTGTGGGATACTGTGAGGTATCCAAGGCCTTCAGAATCTACATACCTGGTCACCACCATATTGAGATCAGCAGGGATGTGACCTTTGATGAAGAAGCAACACTTAAGAAATCGAGAAGATGTCAGCTTGAAGAAGTATATGAAGAGGAACCTGTAAATCCTAGGACTACAGAATTCGTGAGGGAAGTTCCCAGGGCTGCAGAACCTATAAGGGAAGTCGTAACTTCCCCTGATGAGGAGACTCCTGAAGATCATGATATAATAGAAGTTCAAGAACCTCCTCAAATGACCTTCTCCCATAAAAGAAAGTCTGCTTGGGAAAGAGAGCTTATTCAATATGGAGAGAAGTATGGTGTTCCAGAAGGAACCACGAGACAGGTGAAAAGACCAAAGCCATTCTCCAGTTACACGGCTTTGATGTGCAATGTACTTGTTGAAGAACCTACATGCTTTGAAGAGGCCATTCAAAAGAAGGAATGGGTAGATGCCATGACATAGGAATACCAATCCATAATAAAGAATGATGTATGGGAAATTGTTCCCAGACCAAAAAGTAAGGATGTGGTATCATCAAAATGGCTCTTCAAAATAAAACATGTTGCTGATGGAAGTATTGAGAAATATAAAGCAAGATTTTTCGCTTGTGGCTTTTCCCAAAAGGAAGGTATTGACTATGAAGATACATTCGCTCCTGTGGCCAGATACACTTCGATTAGAACCATTATAGCTCTTGCTGCCAAGATTAAATGGAAGCTGCACCAGATGGACGTGAAGACAACTTTCCTGAATGGTGTTATCGAAGAAGAAGTGTATATAGAGAAACCCCAAGGATTTGAGGTTGAATAAAGAAAGTATCATGTCTACCGATTGAAGAAAGCCTTATACAGATTGAAGAAAGATCCCAGAGCTTGGTATGGCCATATAGAAAGTTTCTTGACGAGCTTAGGCTTTACCAAGAGTAAAGCAGACTCAAATCTCTACTTCAAAATTATGGATAATGAACTAGTAATATTACTATTGTATGTGGATGACTTATTCTTAACTAGAGAAGAAAAGCTCATCACTGAATGTAAACAGAGACTTGTCGTAGAATTTGAAATGAAAGACCTTGTTCTAATGCATTACTTCTTAGGCCTTGAGATATGGTAGAGTCCAGAAAGAATCTTCCTTAACCAAGGGAAGTACATGGTCGAAATCTTAAATAGATTCGACATGCTAGAATGCAAGTCCATGAATACTCCCATGGAAGCAAAGCTAAAGTTGTTGGTCGATACTTCGTCAGATTTGATAGATGTCACACTGTATAGACGGACTATTGGATCGCTGATGTACCTGACGAACACCAGACCAAACATCTGTTTTGTAGTGAACACCTTGAGTCAGTTTCTGTTAGAGACCAGATGTGTTCACCTAGTGGTTGCAAAACATGTGATGAGGTATCTTAAAGGTACAATGGATTATGGTCTCAGCTATGATGGAGATCATGACTTCACATTGAGTGGATATACTAATGCAGATTGAGTAGGAAGTGTTGCAGATAGAAAAAGCTCTTCCGGATGTTGTTTCAGTTTGGGATCAACCATGATCTCGTGGCAGAGTAGGAAGCAATCTAGTATTGCTCTCATCACAGTGAAAGCAGAGTACATTTCCGCATGTTCTGCTAGATACGAAGCTATATGGCTTCGAAAGTTGTTGACATGCCTATTTGACTTGGAGATGAGAGCAACCGCGAATCTATGTGACAACCAGATATGCATAAAGATGACAGAGAATCCTGTATTCCATGACAGGTCGAAGCACATAGATATCCGCTATCATTTCATATGCGACATGGTACAGAGAGGAGCCTTGAAGCTCCAGTACATTAGCATGGATGAACAGGTTGCTGACATATTGACTAAGCCTCTATCTCGTGTAAAGTTTGAATAGTTTCGAGATAAGCTTGGTATAGTCTGAAAGGACCCTCCCTAAAAGGGGGAGTATATATATTTTCCTTGCTTCTGACCTCGCTGTTAGACGTAAAGCAAGATGAGTCATTGCTTCTGACCTCATTGTTAGACGTAAAGCATGACGCTATGTGTTCCTTACTTCTGACCTCGCTGTTAGACGTAAAGCAAGATGAGTCATTGCTTCTGACCTCATTGTTAGACGTAAAGCATGATGTTGTGGATTCCTTGCTTCTGACCTAGCTGCTAGATGTAAAGAAAGATGATTCCTCGCTTCTAACCTTGTTGTTAGACATAAAGCGAGATGTTGATGTGTTCTTTTCTTCTGACCTCGTTGTTATACGTAAAGCAAGATGATTCCTCGCTTCTGACCTAGTTGTTAGACATAAATCTAGATGATGATGTGTTCCTTGCTTATGACCTAGTTGTTAGACGTAAAGCAAGATGATTCCTTTCTTCTGACCTCATTGTTAGACGTAAAGCAAGATGAGTCATGATTTTGACCTCATTGTTAGACGTAAAGAATGACGTTGTGATTCCTCGCTTCTGACCTAGTTGTTAGACGTAAAGACAGATGATTATATTCCTTGCTTCTGACCTAGTTGTTAGACGTAAAGCAAGATGTGACTGACACTAAGCTATCAGCTTAACAACTATGACATTGAGCCAGTGTAGTACTGCCAACCTAGTGCTATGATGAGGTATCATTTTTTTACTGATACATATTTGATGCAAATGATGATAGCATTCTTTCAAGAATGATGATGTTGCCGATAAAGAAAACTTTCGATGACTCATAAATATGCTAGCCAATGTTTCAAGATGATATTGACGATACTGTCCTCCTGATGCCACTGATGATGCAGACCTCTCTCTCCTGATGCTGATGAAGAATACCCTTCTTGTTAAGGGGGAGTGTTTAAATAATGTAACTGCAAAGAGCATTCTTATTATTATTGTTATTTTATTATTAGGATTAATCCCCATTGTGGATTAATCATGTCGATAATTGTATTAGGACCAAATCCCCTTTTTCGGATTGGTCATCAAAAAATTGTAATAGGCAGAATAAGAAGTCGGTTGCAACCGTTATTATTGAAAACCCAGAATTAATTAAAGGTGGGTTTACCCACCCAGAGTGAGAGGTCATCCCTGCTAGTGAAACCCTTTCACACGTGCCAGTCTTGTATATATAGGAGGCTAGTGCCTCACTTTAATCACACAACTCACTTGCTCATTATTTTATGAGGCAAGCTGCAATTACCAGTTAGAGAGAGGAGAAGAAGAGTGGTGCATCTCTTGGGGAGGACTATCTGTATTGGTTTGAGTTATCTCTTGAACATTGTATAAGCTATTTATGATAAGGAAGTTTTTGCTCGGTTTTCTTCCCCTAGAGGGTTTCCTAGGATAAATGTTGTGTCTCTTGTGATTGTGTATTTCTCAGTGATCTTGTTCTTATGATGCTCTTATCTATTGAAATGCAAAGAACTATAATAATGGCATAAACATTAACACTAATGGAGGTCGATGGCATTGGGCCACACACATCTGAATGAATGAGTTCTAGGACTCCTTCTTCTTTGTTGTGTCTATTCGGAAAAGGGTTCTTGATGTTCTTCCCTTGTGCGCATCCATTGCATACGCCTTCATGGTCGACCTTAAGTTCTGGTAAACCTGTGACTGCTTTGCATATGTATGGTAGTGCCTTGTAGTTGATGTGAGCTAATATTCTATGCCAAAGTTCACATGATTTTTTAATGTCGTGGGCCATGGTAGTTTTTGAGTGACCCTTTAGTCTATACAAGCCATTTTCTTCACTTCCAATGATGATTGCTTCATTTATGGTTTCTCCTTTAGCCCACATAAGAACTTCTCCATCTATAAAGGCAACTCTGTAGCCTTTCTTTTCTAAAGATGAAATGGAGAGTAGGTTCTTTTTCAAACCTAGTACATACAGTACGTCCTTCATTTTTAATGAATTCCCTAAATTCAGTTTGTAGTTTGATTCTCCCACTCCCTTGATGGGATATTGGTAATTATCTCCAAGTGTCACTTTTTGAGAAAACTTCTTTTCTGAAACACAAGAGATTATGTTTTTCTAACCTGTCATGTTCTTGGAGGCACCACTATCAATGAGCCACATGTCCTCTCCATGTGTTACTGATCCTGAGAGGGCCGAGATTAAGATATAGTCTTTGATATGTTCTCTTATCATCTTTGTTGGTGGCTTTTCATCTTCGACTGCATGGGCATGGTGCTTCTTATGTTTCCTCTTGTATTCTTCTCGTCTGGTTGGACATAATTTCGCAATGTGTCCCATATTGTCACAATGATAGCATTGTATAGATGAGTAGTCTCTTTCCCTTCGTTGTCCTCTCTTCTGAAATCTCCTTGGATGAGATTCTTTATTATTGAATATGTTTGGTGGTTGAGGCTCTTTATAGGTCTTCTTATGGAAGTAGGGTTTCTTTCTTCCTCTTTTTGTGTGAGTAGCTAAAGCTTGATCGTCATATCTTGCTAGTAGCGCTTCATGGTTAGATACTCTTGTTTCTTCTTGGATGCATTCTTCCTATTATCACTGAAATTTCATCCGCAAATGGTTACAGGAATCCAACATCTTCAAACAGCTATGAGTTCACCCATGGACCAAAATTACCACAAAAGCATTTCCAAAAGGTCCAAAACTATACAACCAAATATAAAATCAAGGTGTGCTATGACTACACAGGGCGCGCACGCACATGTGCCATCTAGAAATGCAGGAAAAGAACACATGCACATGATGTGCGACTGTGATCACTAAAATCTTCACACACCTGAGAAACAACGCATTTATGAGATTGGTTAGCCTCCCACCCACTTTTGGTGCAGCTTCCAAGTTGATTTGACATCCAAATATCGGCTGGATCCGACTGGGTGGCTAGTCAAAGACCTAAAAATGCCCTAAATAGCCCCTTTTCACACTAAAAGTTGGTTTCACAATACCTCAAAGTGGTGTTATAAAACAAGGCCATGGGTGCACTACATTTTTAAGGAATTCATTTGCAAGGTTATGCTGCTACTATTCTCTTGGGGAATCCTCTTTTCTCATCAAGAGCATACTAGCATCATTCCATTTGGGCAATCCACCTCACCTTTTGAGTGGATTAGTTTGGGATTCTTTCACCATTTCTTTCAAGTTTCAAAGTTGTAGGAAGAGCTCAATTGTGGGGGTGGAAGAGCCCTCCCTTGGAGGAAGAAGGGACCCAAAGTCCCCTTTCTTCATGGTGTTTTCTTTTTCACTAATACAATCCTTTCCATTGGTGACATGAGTCTTGTTTGCTTCTTATTCTTATGTCCTTATGCTCTATAGTTTAGTTGTTCTTTCCTTTTCTAGCTTAATTCTTAGCTTAGTATTTATGTTTCTTTTTCTAACCCTTTCCTTTACTACTATTTTTCTTAGCTGGCCCAACTAAGCTTGTAAATACCTCTATTTTGCTCATTCAGGTGACAAAAGAGGCGCAACAGATTGGCGACTCCACTGGGGAAATGTATCAATTTCCTACCCCGTTTGGGTTTTTCTAGCTCTTCTTTCTGTTTATTTAACCTGCAGGTACCTTAACCGGCCCAAGCCAACCTGCAAAACATCCAATTCAAAGCTGAATTGAGAGAATTTCGTCCGAAATTTTCTTAACGGTCGTGTGTCAGGTGTGCGCGGGTTTATTGGCCCACAGTCAGGCATCATGTGCATGTGCGCCAAAATTACTGTTTTATTCAGTGCCTTTCACACACCTGCAGCCAAAATTCTTTGTCGGTTCACACATTGGCACTCAATGCGCCTCTATCTACTCTGAGACCTGCGCACATGTGCAGAAAAATACACATTGTAATCCTTTTTGAGATTTGTGGAAGGCCCCTAGCCTTCTTAAAAATGATTTCATGCACATTGTAATCTGCACCACACTTAGTTCCCTCTCCATATAAAGGGAATAGTCAAAACACATAGGCACTTAGGGGGTTTAAAACCATTATTTCCTCTTTTTCTTTAATTTTTCCACATGGATGGTTTGCTTTGACTAAAAAGTATAAGTTAGAATCATTTGTAATCACATATAAAACTTGCATTGGGACCAGAAATTGGATAACAATCATTTAGTATGCTCTTCTCTCGCGCTTCAAAGTGACCTTGAGAATTAGAAAAAGGTTGTAGGACAATTTCATCTCCCTTAACAAGACTAAAACCTTTAGGAGAGGACAACAGACCCCTCGAGACTCCTCTTAGTTTATTTTTCAAACACACCTCAAGATTGTAACAGGCCCATACATGCCCACATGCTACAAAGATAGGATAGTGTTGAAATTTAATTTCTTAGATTAAATCACTACGGAAGTTTAAAGGTTTTTGTAACAGGCCCATACATGCCCACATGATCACAATCTAAGATAGTTTCAAAGATTTCTTAGATTAAATCACAATAGGGAGTTAAAGGAATAGTAACAGACCCACATGTCCACATGCTAGCTTCTTAGGGACTTTTTAATTCTGCAATGTTGTACCAAAGGCATTTAGTTAATTATGTAATCAACACTTGTAAGGACCAAGCGAAGTCCACATGCAACAAGGTGACACCTAATTCATTAAAACATTGGCACACTTCCACTCATTCACATACAAAATTCAGTTATCACTCACATAGTTTTCATCTCGAAACGTGGAGGTCCAAGTAAGTTTCCTCCAACAGGATTCTAAAACACCCCACCCCTTTTCTTGACAAAACTATCCACTCCCATTTAATTTCCACGAGATTGTCTCACACCCCCAATCTCTCAAAACAACCACATCTAAAATTTTTCTAAAAACTCTCTAAGTTTTCCTAGTCCACAAGAGGTGCCAAAAGAAATCTTTTAGTCTAGGTAGGATTTTGGGGATAGGCATCAAAATAAGTCCCCGTTATCTGGTTCTCACATTTTCAAAACAATAAAAGTTGTTAAAATAGGGAACTGTAAATCCTCCAAGTCAAGTGTTCCTAACACCATAAGGTAGGGAGATACCCTTGAAGGGTTGAAGGCCGAGGTCCGGTTGTTCTGTTCATCCCCCCTTGAGGCACCCACCTCTTGGACGGGATCCATCCCATAACCCATTTCTTAGGCCGAAAATCTAAATGCCACACTTTGACCAAGATACCTAGTGACCAAATTTTAGGACATCTACCCAGGTGGCAATTGTGGGTTGCAATTGCACCTTGATCGGATTTTGTGTGGCTATTGGGAAATATCACCATTTCTTTCGGGATATGCTCCCTCTACCCTTCATTATAACTGATCGCTTCATCCTTCACCGGTTTCTCTTCCGGTGGATTCAGATCCCACTATCGAGTGCTATTGGAAGGTCCAGTGCTATTTTGAGAGGAAGGATGTTACGTCTTTTAGGACACGAGCATTTGTTTTCTTTGTTCCCCCATGTAGACAAAATCCACTTATCCACATATATGCTTCTTTATCAAAACACTTTATGTATGATTCACTTCTAATTACTTTTTGATTTAGATATATATTGTGTAAAGTTCAAAAATTGCAACAAAGGCTCATGTTTATTTATTACTCTCAACACCATTCGCACACATCCACTTAGCTAGTCAGACATCATAGGGGACCCACATAACTCCCATCATTCCAGATGCTTGCTAAACCTCCCTCCTATTCTAGGGGGAGTTCCTAGTCTTTTCAACTCATCGGCTCCACCTTCTCACACTCCAATGAGTGCCACTATCTTACGATCATCTTTGCTTGGTTCCACCTTACTTGGGTCCAATTCCCAAGGTCTATCATCCACTCGCTCTCCTTTACATGGAAGTGGGGGGCCAACTTCCTCTCATGGGGGAAGTACAAACCCACCTAGTCCCCCCCAAGGGTTAGGTTCACAAACCACTCACACCATGGATGGAACTAATCCTCCACCACCACTCCATATGCCATACTTGGCCTCTCTCAACATACCAGATCTAAGTAAAATCACAAACGATCCTATATTGCATGACCTCACATGGCCTGCAATGCCGACCAAACTACCTTCAGATATCCCCAATTTTGAAGGAGAGGCATGAGATGACCCTGCCAACCATGTCATGACTTTCCACTTATGGTGCTCTTCCAACAGCATTATGGATGATTCCATCCGACTACGATTATTTAAACACACACTCACTGGCCCATCAGCCAAATGGTATGTAGATGAAAAATCAGGGTCCCATGCGACTTTCGAGTCCTTGGCCAAAGCATTTTTGACCTTCTTCCAATTACCAATCTATGATGACAATGGTCTTGAACTACTCTCTAATTTTAAACAAACCTCACCCACACATATCGCTGATCACATTCATGAGTGGAGTCGACGACGTAGTTTGTGCAAAGAAGAAACCACCAAACAACAATGTCTTGATTGGTTTCTCAGATCGCTTGTCTCTCTCCTCGATAAAGATGTGGCTTCCACCTTCCCTCAATCAGAAGAAGAAGTCATCTGTAAGGATCAACAATATGACCTCATCTATTCACAATCAGGGTACTTGTACACAATACTTCCTGATCTCCCAAAACCCGTGCCATTTGGCCAAGATAAACATGGGATGTCTCACTTAGTAGACGGATTGATTGGTAACACCACACACCACGATCCACAACCCCAACAACCACCAATGTATGGCACACCTCAATATCCGTCGGCATATGGAGGAACCCCTTATTATCCCCCACCCCATTATCAACAACCATACCCTATTGCCCTTCCTCCACCCATCAGTGGGCCACCGCCGACACCCACAACACACCCACCTATTCAAACAGGTTCTGGTACTCCCTCTACCTCAACTTATACTCTAAGTACTAGTGAAAGCACCATGCCTTCCTTTGTACCTTACGGATTATTACAACAAAATAATCTGTACTTTCCATTTCCTGGTCCTCCCCAACCCATGGTTCCACCACAAGGACACTCTCACGCTAGGGTGAATTTTTTTCAACCCTCTCCCATTCAGCAATATCAAAATTTTGAACAGCTGAATATGGAAAATCCAACCCATCAGTCGAATAATGCCAAAAAGAAAGGGAAAAACCGGAACAACAACAACCCAAGCCAAGGCGGAAATCACCCCCAACAAAACCAACCTACTAGGGGAAACCAGAGTCAAGGGAATCAGAACCCCCAAGGGGGAAAAAACAACAGGCGTCAAGGAAAAAGTAACAATAATCTTCGAACCAACTTCCCTTGTGCCCTTTGCGGTGAGTTCGTTCATTATACTCATCATTGCCCCCAAATCATTGATTTTAAACGGATGAAAGACTCAGTAAATGGACCACATCCTCCAGCACCACCTTCCCCTCAGTAGGCCCCATAACAATACATACAACAACCACCCTTAGTTGTTCTGTAGAATCCCATTCCACACCAAGGAGTGATGAACACCCAACATGACATCCAGCCTACCCCACCACAGTTGGGAAAATATCTCAACCCGAACAATCCCGCAGATCATACTATCCTCCTCACTAGTGAGGAAGAAGTCCTTCTACAGACACGTAGTCGTCAATATCGAGCACCCAATGAGTCTCCTCCCACTCCCCCATAAACAATCCCAGCACCAACGGGACCCCCATTGGTGATCCCTCGCCCTAACATGGAAACACCTCTTCGCATCCCTCGCATCCCATTACGTAGGAATGTTCACAATCCACAGTCTAGGGAAGCTCATAATTATAGTTTGGTTGATGACTTAGCACAATCCTCGGCTGCAACGTCAGTCTTAGAAGTCCTTCAAACTTGTCCCACTCAGCGGAAATCATTACTTTCTGCCTTGGGGGAAGTCGACCCCGCAGATATTCAACTCATCACATTTGATCTTGACAGCAGATAACCTCGACTCCCCGCTCTCATTGCTTTTCAAATCCCCATTAAAATTCAGAACATAACAGTTCATCGATGCATCATCGATGAAGGTGCATCCACATGCATCATGTCCAAGTCTGTATGGCAGAAACTTGTTTCCCCGGAACTCATACCATCTTCCATTACCTTAAGAGATTATGATGGACAACCATCTTCTCTTGAAGGGCTCTTCCAAAATGTCCATGTAGAACTCGGGGGTAAGACCATTCTCATCGACATTGAAGTTATCAATGCCCCACTCGATTACAACATCTTTCTCGGTCGTAGCTACATGTACGCTATGAAGGCAGTTGCCTCTTCCGTCTTTTGAACCATGATGTTCCCTAATAATGGGAAGATCATTACCATTGACCAAGTTTCACATTATGAGCCTAACACTTCTGCCATCATCGATAACATTCTCCCTCTCATCCACACCAATCCTGAGGCATACCCACTCATCGAAATGGGGCCCGGAATTTTCAAAGACCCATCATTGTTAGGAACTTACCATGGTGCACCACCGTTCCTACATCCTTCCAATCAGGTATGCATCGTATCGTCCAAAGGAACTGACATTAAGGATACCCTTCCTCCCAGGGAGGCTTCTCTCATATATGATGTCCCACTAGTCATAGAGCCCCTCCCTCACGAGCCTCCTGCGAACTCGTTGACTTCACTAGTTCACAATTTCACCTCACCCCAAGGCCATATCCCAGTTTGGGAGATAGTTCCCCAAGCCATTACTCAAATCCCCTTCTTTTACCCTCCACCAGGTGTACAAGATTTCCAAGTAGCCGTAATGCTTACCCTCCCTAATATGGTATTGGCAATCCCAGTTTGGTATTTACATCCACCAGAGATGGTTCCTCAACCACCCCTTCCCCCCAAAATAGAAGGAATCCCAATGCAGATTACCATACTCACTCCCACCATTCCCCCTACACCCCCACTCACTAACCTCCCTGCCATAGATGGGGGCAGGCAAAAGAAGAAGGAGCCCACAGCTCCACTTCCCCCACGCATCCAACCTCCTTGCGTGCTATGTGAGAAAGATGGACACCCAACCAACAAATGCCCATCTCTACCTGAATTACGTAACCTAATTCAACTCAATCAAACACCATCATCGTTCATCACTTTATCAAGTATTGACGATACCTCCCCTAATGTAAATAGCAAAGGGATGCGAACCAAATTCGCTTGCACCATATGTTCAGAATGTGACCATTATACACATCATTTCCCAGAGCTACCTCAATTCTGACAGACATTAGTAGCAGAACACCAAAGCTTCCATCACGAACTCAGTCCAGCTACATCATCCCCACCAAACATCACTGACATCCATTATGTCATGACTTCAGTCAACGAACGTATGAGATGCCCTTTCTCTCTATGTGAATCCTTAGACCATTTCACATATCAATGTCCTATGATCATTGAATACAGGCAACGCCAAGTGACCCTGATTCAAACTCCTACACCCCCTATAGAATCGTTGATTAACCTTACCCCATCACTAGAGGTTCTTCACATTATTTCTCCTAAACCAGAAGCACTCCCCATTCCTCTGTGGTTCTTGGATGACTTATAAGAGGATTTACCCCCAATTCCCCCATTCATTTCCCCACGAAAATTTACGCCCAACTACCACTAATAATCCTCAATATCTCGATATTTGGTTTATGTCGAGTGAACCATCGCAATCTCATTGTGTCATCCCCCCTGCTTCTTCACCACCAAAGGCCAACCACACGATGACAGTCACCGATATCACTCTTTTTTATCCCTTGTATTCCTGACAATTCTACTGTGACGAGGACATACTCGAGGAATTAACCACCCACGACTACCAATGGGATGCGCTACACCACTGAGCGCTCTTCTTTTCATAGGAATCCTTCACGCCTCCTAACAAGCACCCCATATACGCAGTCGAAACCAGGGATTTTATCCCATCAGGGAATATCGACTAGTTCAACAACCCCATCCCTGCCCCTGATTATTTTGAAGAAGGCAATATGGCCAACATCTCCCCCACCATCAAAATCGATATTTCCATAAAAAATGGAGTCATCGAGGAAATCATCATTGGCACTACATGCACTCCTCAAGAAATCACCACCTACAAAGCCCTATTCCAATAATACCAAGATATTTTTGCCTGGTCATACACAGAGATGCCTGGACTTGATCCCTCTATTGTCGAACATCGCATAGAAACCTAGCCTGATATCACCCCGGTTTGCCAAAAACAACGACCTCTACACCCGCCCAAAGCCATGGCTATCAAAGCTGAGATTAACAAATTATGCACAGCTGGGTTCATCTCCCCCATTGCCTATACCTCATGGGTTTCCAACCTTGTACTCGTTAACAAAAAATAGGGCACTATCCGTGTATTCACAGACTTTCGCGATCTCAATCACACCTGTCCCAAAGACAACTTTCCAATGCCTTTCATCGATCAAATTATTGATGACTGTGCAGGCCACGAGGCTTTATCCTTCATAGACGGCTTCTCTGGCTATAACCAAATCCAAATCCACCCAGCGGATCAATACAA
Organism: Picea engelmannii; assembly: GCA_009831015.1. Taxonomy (NCBI): domain Eukaryota; kingdom Viridiplantae; phylum Streptophyta; class Pinopsida; order Pinales; family Pinaceae; genus Picea; species Picea engelmannii. The sequence goes on along the minus strand of ML776745.1, from coordinate 661,523 downwards.
AACCGCATTCATCACCCCTTGGGGTACTTTTGAATATCGTGTCATGCCTTTTGGCCTAAAAACCACTGGCGCAACTTTCCAACGGGCTATCACATACATTTTTCACGATCTAGCTCATATCATCCTCACATACCTGGATGACCTCACAACTCGATCCAAAAAATGCACCCAACATCTTGATGATTTAAGGATCATCTTCCAATGGTGTCGTCAGTACAACATCCTCTTGAACCCCCTCAAGTGCGTATTCTGCGTCACTACTGGGTGTCTCCTCGGATTCATCGTTTCCCAAAGAGGTATTACCATGGACCCCCTCAAAGTCTAGGCCATCACAAAAATTCCACCCCCACGGAATTTACACCAACTCCAGAGCCTACAAGGAAAAGCTAACTTTCTACGGTGATTTGTCCCAGACTATGCCACTCAAGCACATGGTTTCCTTCGCTTACTACGCCAGGACATCCCATTACACTGGGATGAACATGCCCAAAAAGAGTTCGACGATCTTAAAATGGCAGTGTCCAACGCCCCTTTAATTAGTTCAATCGACTATAATTGCGACTATATCCTCTACATATCAGCATCAGTTGTCTCAGTAGCAGGAGTTCTCATTCAAATCGACGATGACGATCGTGAGCATGTCATTTACTACATTAGTAAAAATCTCTCAGGGCCACCCTTGAAGTATAATCACGAAGAGAAACTAGCCCTTGTAGTCGTCCTCGCAGTCCAGAAACTTTGCCATTACATTCTACTTTGCGCAACCAAAGTCATAGCGGATTCCAACCCCATGCAATACTTGCTCAATCATTGGCAAATTAATGGAGAATTTGCCCGATCGATCGTTATCCTTCAGGAGTACGATCTCGAATTTTCAACACCCAAGAGAAAGAAATATCTCGTCCTCACCAAACTTGTCATAGCCTTCCCCTATGATACTACCAGTTCTCTCATCAATACGGACTTCCCCGATGAACATATATTTTACATCACTTCGGATGATCCTTGGTACGGCGACCTCCTTGTCTACCTCTGAACCCAAAAGTTCGGTAACCACCTCTCACGAGATGATCATCATTGTATCTTCCATCAGGCCCCCCGCTACCTCCTCATCGGAGATATCTTATATCGACGAGGGGTCGACACCATACTCCATCGATGCTTGACTATTGACGAGGCTGATAGAGTCTTGAATGACTGCCATAGCGGCGCGTGCAGGGGCCATCTCTCGGGGATGTCCACCGCTCAAAAAATCATCTGCGCAGGCTAATTTTGGCCTACATTGTTTCACGATTGCATTCATGTCGTGAAACAATGTGATAAATGTCAACTTTATGCCAACAAAGCACGAGCACCACCTGCTCTTCTACACTCGGTCATTACTGCAGGCCCCTTTTGTAAATGGGGCATCGACTTCATGACTTATAACCCCCCATCCAACAATGGACACAAATACATCGTTGTCACGGTCGATTACTTCACAAAGTGGGCTAAAGCCATGCCTACCTTCAACAACATCGTCGACACCGCAGCGCATTTTTTCTTTAATCACGTCATATCCCACTTTGGAGTACCACTCCAACTAGTCTCTGATCACGAGAAACATTTCGAGAATGATATTTTCGTCGAACTCTCATCCCGGTTAGGAGTCTCCCACGAGTTTGCCTCACCATATTACCCTCAGTCCAATGGACAGGTCGAAGAAGTTAACAAGGTCCTCAAGACCATGTTACAGCGCACGGTTAACGAACATAAGACCAATTGGCATCATATGTTATTTTCTGCGCTATGGGCTTACCGTATGGTAGTGAAAACAACCATTGGTTTCACACCATTTCATCTAGTTCACGTGGTCGAGGCCACTATTCCTATCGAGTGCAAAATTCCCACCTTAAACACTGCAATTGAGTTATTACCCGACACTGCTCCAATGGAGCAGCATTTGCGAAACTTAGAGTCCTTGGATGAAGATTGTCGGTCATCATTACAAAACAATGAGGCAGCCAAAAAACGATCAAAGGCCACCTTTTATTGCCATGTCAACCTTCGCTCATTTCACGAAGGCGACCTCGTCCTTGCTTATGATATCTCTCACGATACCCTCGGTCATGGAAAATTTGAGTCACTGTGGCATGGCCCCTATATTATCCAACATTGCCTCACCAAAGGTGCATACATCCTGGCTTCCCCCGAAGGCCTTTCTCTCAAAGAACCCGTCAACGGGTTATACTTAAAGAAATTTTACACCTAAGCGTAGCCATTCTACATTAGGTTATTTATTTTATAGTGTTTTTAATCTTCTTTTTTTCCATACCTCACGTCTAAACTATCATTTGTGTTATTGACAGATGCCTCCTCCATCGACCTATCACATCGGTTACACTGACAATGCTAGTCGTTGGACACAGAATCTCACTTCGGCTGCTTGGGCCCTCTATTCCCCCTCACATGAACTACTCCACTCTAGCGGCATATATTTGGGTTCAGCAACCAACAACCAAGCCGAGTACACTTCCTTCATTGGCCTCCTCACCGATGCCATCCATCATCGTATTAATCACCTTAGCATCTTACTTGACTCCCAACTAGTCGTCCTCCAACTCAACAATGTATATCGTGTCTGCGATCCTTGCCTTTTTCGCAAATACCTGCAAGTTAGACTTTTTTCTCGACATTTTGATTTCATTACATTTACACATATTCCAAGACAATTTAATCAAATTATAGATAACCTAGCTAACATTGTACTTGATTGGCATATATCACATCAAAACACCTTTACACACACATAAACCATCAAATGTCTGTCACAGCATATAGATTAGACATCATACATAACATTAAACAAGTCTCACACACATATGAACATCACAAAGACCCCAAAAAGTATATCCATATATATATATATATGTCGGTCAAAAGTGCCATCAAAATGTTCACATACACATAGAATACATCATATACAAAATCCGTAGGCCAGTGAAGCACCTTGGTACAAAACTGGTGTCACTACACCAAAACAGGCTCACCAGCCTATATATAATATACAAAAATACACAAAGAGACACTCATGGTGCCTATAGAGCACCACCTCCTGGCCCTCCCTCAGGCGGTGGTGCCCCACCCACTATCGGTCCCTACGGACTTGGAGGTAACCACCCGATCAACGTAGCACCTGCTACTGCTGCTCGTCGAACCATGGTTCGCCACATCAGCAGAACTCCCACACACTGCTCCAGGACTCCCTCATCCTAGATGCGCAACCACATGCCCTCAGGCACACCCTGTAGCATCGACTCCAAGCGGTGATGAACATCCTCAAAATATCCCCTGGCCTCGGCCGAAGGAGCATGCGATGGCCCTGCACCAGGGTCGTCAAAACGATGTCTCCTAGCTTCTCTCTCCTAGCCCACTGGTCTCTCCTCAACATCCTCGCGCCGTCGTCTCTCCCTCACTCGCGGCTCTCCCTGCAGAGGCCTCACTGGCCCCTGACGATCCGATGCTCTAACCCACTCAACCTCACGCCCGCGAGGTCCCACATCTACACATACAAATAAACAAAGGATAGCATCAACATCCATCTATACATAATACACATGATATACTATCTAAATATCAAAAAATAAAACATCACATCATACCTCAGTGGTTGAACACCTCCCCTGGAGGTAACACCATATCCAGATCACCCCGGAAGTCCACCCCACAGTATGGATACTGCAGTAGGATCTGCAGCATCTGTCGCCACACCTGTGTATCCTTGGCAGTGAAAAAATGACCACCTTCCCCACCACCGTAGAAAATCAAAATCTGCTACCATCGCATTAGTCACAACTCTCGCGCACCAAGTGCGCCCAATAAAACTCTAGGGTGCAACATCGGCACCCTCTCCGAAAACCATTCCACCAAGATGGACCCAAAGGAAAAATCCCCTGAGTCCGTAACCCGGCACCTATCGAGCTGCCCTACCATCTTGGCATGTAGCATCAATCCCCAGTAAAAATGCTCCCCCGGCAATGCCCTCCCCATAATCCTCAACTAACCACCACTGATCCGCTGAGTCACAAGGGACCCATAAACCCTCACAACCATCGTTGCTACACAACGATGAACCAAAGCATCCATAGCCCCGATACTCACCATGGAGCCCGACATAAAATCATCTCGCGAGCAATACCTCTAGCCTAAGGTAGCCAACTTCCTGTCCCTCGATAATACGGGCTCCATCGGTAAGGGAGTTCCCCGAAAAGGGATCCCAGTCAGAAAATACACATCCTCCACCGCAGTGAAGGCTAGCTGCTCACCCCGTACCATAAAACAATGCAGATCCGGACTCCACATCCAGATCGAGAACTGTAAGAGGTACTCCTAGGCCCGTATCAAGGGGCACTCAAAGAAATTCACCAACCCATAAGCTGCCAAAGTGGCACAAAATGCCTGCTCCTCAATTACCACGGCCTCCCTAAGTTGTGACCAGTCCCTCTCTCGCCAATGAACCGACATCATCCCAATGATCACCTGGAACCACATAATCCAGTCCTAGATCAGCCATCTCGAACATAAACACATTAAAATCTCCAAAAAAGATGAGTTTTGTACCCCTCAGCCTTGCCCACAAGGCGTGGCTATTTAAACCCATAGGCGCACACATATGCACGCCTATTCACCCCATAGGTGCACACATATGCGCTCCTATTCACCCCACAGGCGCGCACACATGCGTGCCTGTTTATCCCATAGGCGCGCATGAATGTGCGCCTGTCCGCCATACAGAGGCGCTTTCATGCACCCCTATCACGTACATAGGCATGAATCATAGCACGCCTGTCTGCCACATAGCTGCGCACCCATGCGCAGCTATTTAGCTAACAGGTGTGCCTTTTTCCCCCCTCAGGGCGCACCCATGCGCAGATTATCAAATAATAGGAGCGCACCCATGGGCGCATATTTATGGATCACCCATGCACTGGGGGGTCCACACTCACAAAACTCCCTGTACGACCCTCCATATAGGCCCTACCCACAAACAGAAAACCTAATTCTATGCAGGACGATAAGACCACTAACCTAAAGCTCACTGGTCCTAAATCGACTGCCTCGTTCTCCCGGAATCTCCAAATCTCCTTTGAATATCTCTTGTCCAATCACTCTGACAGCAGGTACAAATGAGGTGGCAATGTGGGCCCTACAACTATATATAGTCCTTTTTTCCAAACTTCCAGACCCCATTCCGGGAGCTCTGGTTGTCTATTTTTCTATACGTCTTCAGTCACGAGATCAGTACCCCATCCTCTACATCAAGACAGTCCCCAAGACAATTTTCATCCTTATTCCCCGAGGAGCCATTTTTTTCCATACCTCGTCCAGGTACGCATGCTCATGTTCAAAATTGTCAAATAAATGCTTGTACGTTCGATTCTTTTCAGATATTGTTCACATTAGGTATTTGGTTTTCATGTGTGTAGGTACTTGGTCATCATACACCATCACAACCCCTTCAGGTATATAATCAACACTGGCATGTAATCATTCCCTCTGAATCTCAATTGCATCTCCAGTCACACCCTCTGAAGTTTTCCTTTAGGGTCCCCATATCCGTCTTTGTAGTACCGCCACCTCCATTTGCATTTTGGGTACTGTCACCTAGTAGCACTCTCCCCCACATGAGTTGTCCCATTCATAGACCCCTTGGCACTTTGACACTCATGTTGTTTTCAACCCTTTAGGAATGGGAGTCTCGATAGTCTTACATCATGTCACAAATCAGCCACATATTCCTTCTCCTCATTTTGCTAGCCTACCCACGGGACTCGTAGGGCACTTCCTCATGGATTATTTTCACTGCACTCTCGCAGCATCATTTACCATCCATCTTGCCCATCATCAGTCTGCCCATCCTCAGATTGCCCTCCATACATTACCCTACTACAAAAACTAGCCTATGTGGCCCCCACCCTCCACTTATTTTTTCCACCAACTTGCGCCATCCCTAGGCCAAGCCCTCCTACACTAGGGCACCCATTTCTGTATCTGCATTATTATCCCCATGGATTTTAATTCTTTTTGTAATTAAGCCGTTATTTCCAGCCTGTTACATAACTTTTTGTCATCACCTTTGGTGACCTTCCTGGCAAACGAAACCCATGTCGCCCTTGGTTGGGGAACTCCTTATCATCTACTCCTATTGACATCATCCATATACTCTGAGTATCCCACAGGCCTCCTAGCTCTGCTCTCTGAGTTTGTTCACTTTGTCCTGCCTATGGAACAACTTATCCCACGCCTTGTTGTCCCCCTGACACTCGACCTAGTTGAACTATTGTGGCCACTTATACTTCGCATATATCCCCAACCAAGGGTAGTCTTAAGTCTCCACACATCTCGACTTTGTCCATGTACCTCCTCAGTTCCTAACCTCACCTAGTAGATTTCACGAAGCCCTTTTCTTCTTGGAGTCGCGTCCCCCTTTTGTCGACATCAACACAGTTTCCAGAAGGGTGACAGTATCTTGACTCTCATTTCCTTTCCAATGAGAGGTCTTGGATGGCACAGGGAGAACTATACTTGCTCCCTGCTGTCATTAACCCCCATAACATTCAACTTCAACACTTTCTCATGTTACGGTGGGTTATACTTTACGACTATTGCAGTTGTTGCTTATATTTTTTGAAGACCTCTGAACTTGGTTGGGCTATCAATGCCTACAGAATCCGTGATACTTCTTATAGGTGTCATTGCCCACTTTTCAGAGTATGTTCCTCCTCAGAATTGTCCTCTACCTTTATCACAACCACCCCCGAGGGTGTTGCAGTTGTCTACATCAACACACAGTTTCAGTTACTATACAACACTCTTCTTTTTGAGTTACATGACACGAGCATGGGGCATGCCCGCCTCGTTTGTACACAATTTATTTTACATACCTTACAGAAGGTTGGGTCCTACAGGTTCCCTTCTCCCTCCAACGGGTCACTCTTGATACTCTCACTATCTCTCTTCCTTACAATGGTACTCTCAATAGAAGAAACATTGATGAATTTTAGCTATATGTATGCTCCTAAACTCATCCATCAGGGGGCATCTGTTATCACTGAAATTTCGTCCGCAAATGCTTACAGGAATCCAGCATCTTTAAATAGCTATGAGTTCACCCATGGACCAAAATTACCACAAAATCATTTCCAAAAGCTCCAAAAATATGCAACCAGTTATAAAATCAAGGTGCACTATGACTACATAGGGCATGCGTGCACATATGCCATCTAGAAATGTAGGAAAAGCGCACATGCGCACGATGCACGAATTTATGAGATTGGTCGGCCTCCCACCCACTTCTGGTTCAGCTTCCAAGTTGATTTGACATCCAAATCTCGGCTGGATCTGATTGGGTGCCTGGTCAAAGACCTAAAAATGCCCTAAACAACCTCTTTTCACACTAAAAATTGGTTGCACAATACCTCAAAGTGGTGCTATATAACAAGGCCATGGTTGCACTACATTTTCAAGAAATTCATTTGCAAGGTTATGCTATTGCTATTCTCTTGGGGAATCCTCTTTTCTCATCAAGAGCATACTAGCATCATTCCATTTGGGCAATCCACCTCACCCTTTGGGTGGATTAGCTTGGGATTCTTTCACCATTTCTTTCAAGTTTCAAAGTTGTAAGAAGAGCTTAATTGTGGGGGTCCAAGAGCCCTCCCTTGGAGGAAGTAGGGACCCAAAGTCCCCTTTCTTCTTGGTGTTTTCTTTTTCACTAATACAATCCTTTCCATTGGTGACATGAGTCTTGTTTGCTTCTTGTTCTTATGTCCTTATGCTCTATAGTTTAGTTGTTTTTTCCTTTTCTAGTTTAATTCTTAGCTTAGTCTTTTATGTTTCTTTTTCTAACCCTTTCCTTTACTGTTGTCTTTCTTAGCTGGCCCAACTAAGCTTGTAAGCACCTCTGTTTTTCTCATTCAGGTGACAAAAGAGGCGCAACACTTCCCATAGACTATCAAACTTTAGTTTCTCCATTCTGGCACATATCGTTTGGATGAATGCATCCCAAGGTCTTGTGAGACCATTTAGGGTCGTCATTATGAGCTCGTCTTTGTCTATGGTGTCTCTAATCGCTTCTAACTGTTATTTGAATTCTAAAATTCTAGAGAAATATTCTTGGATCGTTTCTCCTTTCTGCATCCTCATATTCTTTAGTTGAGTTCTTAGATTCATCTTCTGATTTATGTTCTTTCCTTCGTACAGTCTGCTTAGGGAATCAAACATTTATTTCAGAGTATTCTTTGATGACGCATAAGGAATCGGGTGGTCTTTGATTGAATCTGCAATGATTCTTTGGGCCCTAATTGTGTCCTTTTGATGCTTTGCTTTCTCTGTGGCATCTTCGGGTTCCGGTACTTCTTCTTTGATGAATATTGCTAGGTCATTCTCTACAAGGATCAGGCCAATCCTATACTTCCAGGCACGCAAGTTTTCCATGCCTTCCAGTTTGTCAGCAAGCTTCGTGCTTGCAGACATCTTTTACCTGGAGCTAGGAAAATGACCAAAAAATGAAAGTGCTCAAAATCAAATTTTGAACTTACTAGGAGATGCGCTTGGCTGACGCGAGTAGCCTGGTGTGCTTGGATATGAGAAAATCCAACTTTTACCCTTCCAAACTTGATCTGTGGATTTCTGGACTAGTGCTTCTGGTTTTCTGGTACCTCTGGTACTCTAGTACTTTTGGTTCACTGGTTTTTTGGTACTTCTGGTACTTTTGTGAAACTAGGGTTTCACTTTTCGAGAGATCCACCCACTGAAAAGGTGTGCTGATGATGCCACAGTAATCCTTGAGGGAGGGTGCACTTTTCTAGATGGTTTTGGGGCTGAAAAGTTTCACCATCAAAAAGCCCTAATTTGCATGTACGACAACAATGACGTTTTTCTCTTGCGAAAGATGCTCTCTTCAACTTGACTCTGATACCATGTTAATGTTTATGCCATTATTATAGTTCTTTGCATTTCAATAGATAACAACAACATAAAGACAAGATCACTGAGAAATACACAATCACAAGAGACACGACATTTATCTTGGGAAACCCTCTGCGGGACGAAAATCCAGCAAAACTTCCTTATTATAGATAGTCAATACAATGCCAAGAGATAACTCAAGATAATACAGAAGATCCTCTCCAAAAGATGCGCCACTCTCTCTCTTTCTTCTCCAACTGCGATTCTGAAACTTGTCTCTCAAATGAGCAAGTGAGTTGTGTGTCTAAGTGAGGCGCTGGCCTCTTTATTTATACAAGACTAGCACGTGTGAAGTGTCTCTTCACTAGCAGGGTTGACTTCTCAAACTGGGTGGTTATAACCACCTTTAATATATTATGGGGCCTCTTTAATATCTGTTGGGGCCGACTTCTTATTTTGCCTATTATAATTATCATTTGACCAATCCGTAAAAGGGGATTTGGTCCTATTACAATAGCCGACATGATCAATCCACAATGAGGATTGATCCAATGAATAATATATTAGATAATAATAAGAATACACTTTGCAGTTACATTATTTCAACATTCCCAAGAAAAAAAGAAAACCTATCACTATAAGTCTATTTTAAGGAAAAAAATATTGAAATTACAATTTTTGGATCACAAAAATTAACAAATTTGAATTGTGTGATGTTTATTTTATGAGATTTTTATAAATTTTAGTGGTCATTTATTTGTGATATTGTTTATTTTTAAATATTTTGTGTTATTTTTTTCATTTAAAAAAAATATTAACTTATGACATCCTTGTTATATTTTTATTTTTATTTTTAAATTTCACTGTTATTATTGCATCCTAATATAATTTAACAATGGTATTTTTATGCATTCTAAATATTGTAATGATGCTTAAAGTTCACTCTTTTCTGAATTTATTTTATCACATTCTTTAAAACATATTTCATGCTTCTTCATTATAAATATGAGCTATCATTTATCTTTCTATATTAATATAAAAAATTTGGGTTGTTGTTTTTTTTCTAAATATTGTAATGATGTTTAAAGTTCACTCTTTTTTGAACTTATTTTATTACATTCTTTAAAACATATTTCATGCTTCTTTATTATAAATATGAGCTATCATTTATCTTCCTATATTAATATAATTTTTTGGGTGGTTGTTTTTTTTCATTGCAAGTTTCTATTTTTTATTATGTTATAAATATGAGCTATCATTTATCTTTCTATATTAATATAATTTTTTGGGTTGCTGTTTTTTTAATTGCAAGTTTCTATTTTTTTATTATGTTTAAGAGCATTCATAATGTAACAAGATTTCTGCACTTTTTTTTTTAATTATATTTTTGGTTTATCTTATATGCATATCTTTTTCCTTTTTTCATTTGAATAAAGTTTTTATAAGTTTTCTCAACTTTTACTATGTTTTAAGTATACATGCATCAGCAAAAAAAATAATGAAATAATGATTCAAAATAAATTTTTACTTCCATTTTTTAGCACTTTGTTGCTCCTCTCTTCCTGTTGCATACTCTGGCGTCCTCCTTTAGTTTTATGTGGCACATGGCTCATGTGAATGTGGCATATGGCTCATGTGAAACCTGTACTATATAAGACAGAATGTTGTAGGAGCAGTTATAGGGCCAAGACGAGATCCATAGAATGATGTAGGAGTAGTTATAAGGCCAAGACGAAATCCAAGAGACGAAATCCAGATGCAGGCCTTCTCTAGCTGCTATAGGAAAGTGTTGAAGGCAGTGATCGAAATGGGCATGAGGTTTGAATATAGGTGGATGGAGTTATGACAGGCAATAATGGATAAGAGTGCAATCCTTTTCATGTTCTTAAATGGGTAAAGAGAATTTAAGAATTCTAAAGCTATCATGATAAAAAAGAATTAAAATTCACTTTAGTTCACCAGATTCTTATCTATTGCGGAACCTATATCAGGCGGAGTGCGCATGGGCTTTACTCAGAGGCTCTAGCAGAGATAAGACTCAAACTACAGCTTAGGACACAGAGGGCTTTACTCAGAGGGTTTCTTCTAATTTCACTATACAGAGACTCTACTCTATGCACTTATTAGGACACAGGAAAGGCCCTATGGACTTCCGGTAGTCTTCTTAGTTGTATGCCCTAAATAATAAGAGTAGTGAAAAGTGGATAATAATTTGTAAATTACGAAAAAATTTATTACCTTTAAAAAAAACTCACTTTAGTTCAGGTGGATAATAATTCGTAAATGATAATTCGTAAATGAGGAAAAAATTTATTATTTTAAAAAAAAAATTGCATTGACAATATTTTTATATTTGTAATTCCATCATGGTTTTTAAATAGATCCAAATTATTGGATTTACAATGATTTTAAAAGATATTGTTTGTGAAATTTTTACAAACAAAATCAGAAATGGGGTGATTTAGTTGTTTGAATTTTCATAAGATTTGAATTTGGTTGTATAAAAAGTCATAATTCTCTTCATTTGGAATTTTTATACTATTTGTAACTTGGTTTGTTTAAATTTGTGATATTTATAAATTTTGTTAGTTCAATTTAAAATAGATAAAATTTAATAATTTTTAATTGCACAAAATATTTATATAAACATTATTTTTCTAAAAAAATATTTTAAAACAAAATTAGTTTACCTTATTCTAAAAATTATGGATAAACATGGCCATGGACATACAACACCGTTGGTGTGGAAGTTGACAGCTGCCTACCAATGCCTCTCTAGAAAGAAAGGCTAAGGTATGAATGATTCAACATTATAAAAAAGACACATAAAGTAAATTTAAGGCTGAAGAATCAAATATCTGGATGATTAGACAATTTGAAGGTTTTTAAATCTAAAATGAATAGTGCATTATGTATGAGTAGTGCATTATGTTGAGGTTGATGTTCAATTCACCTTATTGTTTAATTACATGGTGTCTAAGAAAGACTTCTCCCAAAGGTAGACATCTGGATGCAAAGATTATCTATTGTTTATGTTGTATGTAGCTTTTCTCTGTCTCCAAAAACTTTTTTTAGCTAATTCAGGACCTTAGTTTACTTAGCTTCAGGCCCTTCCTCTCCCTTCTCCTTCTAACATCTATTACATAAGCTATTGACACATCATAATAATTAGTAGAAACTTGAAGTAGTTAAATTTGACCATTGTTCATGGCCTATTAAAATGACTGAAATTAAATTGACATGTCACATAATTCTTTTATCTCAAATTACATCAAATAATGCATTTATTAAATTGACATTCATTGTTTATTTGATTTATTTACCTTAGGTTGGTACTTGCAACATTGCTGCTATTTACCTTGTTAATGTTATGGTAATCTTGGAAGTATAGATGGTGTTAGGCTTAAGATACTAAGGTTTATAGTTTATCAATATGAGATTTAATTTCAACTTGTGAATATTTTTGTGAATATTTTTGTGATAACTTGAAATTATCAATTTGTAAAAAATGAATATGTAAAATACTTAAAAAAAAAAAAAGAATGAATGATATTAATTATTAATGGATATGGTTATATAGTATAAAGTCTGTTGCGTACTTGCAACATTGCTGATATTTACCTTGTTAATGTTATTGTAAACTTGGAAGTATAGATGGTGTTAGGCTTAAGATACTAGGATGTATAGTTTATCAATATGAAATTGAATTTCAACTTATGAATATTTTTGTGATGGTTTGAAATTATCAATTTGTAAAAAATGAATATGTAAAATAAATTTAAAAAAAAAAAAGCATGAATGATATTAATTATTTACTTGTATGGTTATGGAATATGAAATCTGTTGCTTATTGATCATTAATGGGTTATTTTAGTTAATGTGGTTTTTGTTGAATTATAATGATGAATCAGTTTATATTATATTAGGGTAATTTTCCGTGAATAACAATGATAAATCAACCTGCATCCTGAATAGCAGGGAATAACAATTGCCACTGTACTGATGGTTCACCGCTGAATTATGATAAATTTTCCCAAGCTAACCATGATTAATTCTATTATCTTGTGTGTAGGCCGAGTTTCTGTACCTCTCCTTATATTGGGTAGCGTGGCTGGATGTATAACCTTGTGGTCGTCGATTTTAAAAAAATTCATAGAGTGTGATTGTTTTGGACGACTCCGACACCTGTCTCATTGCCCGCAACGCATACGCAAATAAACGTTTCTTTTTCTCCTGCATTGGCTTCTGTGGGCCGATCGCAATGCAGAACACTTTCATGCTGATGCTGCGTTAACTATTTCCATCCCCACAACTACTGTTGATTTGTTATTAAAATCTGTCTGGACGAGATATGGGCCAGCACGAAATCGACGAGGATTCCATAACTGCCGCCTCAGGTCCCCTGTCAACTAACGAGTATTTTACAGGAGAAAAGTTGAACTACAACTCTGCATCATCTTTGTCACCGACAAAATCAGGACCGGAGATCAAGAATGCCTCATATCTTATTACATTTCCCCCCAGAAATCCTTCGATCATCCATTACATGACTAACGGAAGCGAACCTCCTAATCGCTGCTTTGCGGCCGGCGTAATAATCAGTCTCACAACTGATGCACGCCATAGCTAGCAGTATATATCGAGATGGACTCAAATTCAACTTCACCCCATCTTGGAAAGTTTAGTACAGTGTATGGCATAGTGCTGTCGTTGGTAACTGTGATTCTAATAGTCGTCATCTTATTACTTACAGATCGCTTCGTACGCTCTCGCTGGGCTAACGATCGCGCCATCGCCCTTAATACCGCCCATTTGAACCACGCCGGCGTTGGAATTGGGATCGATGAGCAGACCTTGGATTCATTCCCCAAGATGTTATATTCGGAGAAAGTTTGCGAGTCATTCAAATCTGCAGAAGAAAAAGAATTCGATGAAGCGGAGGATAACAAGTGTTGCTCGATTTGCCTCAGCGATTACGAGGAGTCGGAGGTTGTGAGGGTTATCCCTAATTGCGGCCACATGTTCCACATGGATTGCATCGACGAATGGCTTCGCCTGCACGCAACATGCCCCATCTGCCGAACTTCTCCTCTTCCTTCATTGCGCTCCACTCCTCTCCTWCAAGAAGCCCCTCCAACTACTATTCCCACAGTACTCGATCATGATTCCATCCTCCCTTTTCCAGGATGAGGCTGAGGTCGTACTCTAACATACCCCGAAACTCTGCTTTTTCACAAAAAATTCTTTGTAGATAGATATCTTGTAATTCAACACACAAAGCCCATGATTTATATGAACTCAGATGGAGATCTTGTACTTCATCACACAAAACCCATGATTTATGAACTCAGAAGGAGATCTTGTAAATTTTAATTCAGATGTTTAAATTTGTGGATATGAACTCAGATGTTTAAATTTGTGGAATTTTTTCATCTCAAAATTGTTATTTCGGATATCTTAGGTTTTGTTGATATCTTAGGTTTTGTTAATGGTAAATCGCTTGGTTCTCACATGTTCTTTGAATTAACAAGTTATAAAAAACGTTATGCTGCTATTCTCTTGGAGAATCCTCTTTTCTCACCAAGAGCATACTAGCATCATTCCATTTGGGCAATCCACCTCACCTTTTGAGTGGATTAGCTTGGGATCCTTTCACCATTTCTTTCAAGTTTCAAAGTTGTAAGAAGAGCTCAATTGTAGGGGTCCAAGAGCCCTCCCTTGGAGGAAGTAGGGACCCAAAGTCCCCTTTCTTCTTAGTGTTTTTTTTTTCACTAATACAATCCTTTCCATTGGTGACATGAGTCTTGTTTGTTTTTTGTTCTTATGTCCTTATGCTCTATAGTTTAGTTGTTTTTTCCTTTTCTAGTTTAATTCTTAGCTTAGTCTTTTATGTTTATTTTTCTAACTGTTTTCTTTACTGCTGTCTTGCTTAGATGACCCAACTAATCTTGTAAGCACCTTTGTTTTTCTCATTCAAGTGACAAAAGAGGCGCAACACTTCCCATAGACTATCAAACTTTAGTTTCTCCGTTCTGGCACATATCGTTTGGATGAATGCATCCCAAGGTCTTGTGAGACCATTTAGGGTCGTCATTATGAGCTCATCTTCGTCTATGGTGTCTCTAATCACTTCTAACTGTTATTTGAATTCTGAAATTCTAGAGAAATATTCTTGGATCGTTTCTTCTTTCTGCATCCTCGTATTCTTTAGTTGAGTTCTTAGATTCATCTTCTGGCTTATGTTCTTTCCTTTGTACAATTTGCTTAGGGCATTAAACATTTCTTTCGGAGTATTCTTTGATGACACATAAGGAATCAGGTGGTCTTTGATTGAATCTGCAATGATTCGTTAGGCCCTAATTGTGTCCTTTTGATGCTTTGTTTTCTTTGTGGCATATTCGGGTTTGGGTACTTCTTCTTTGATGAATCTTGCTAGGTCATTCTCTACAAGGATTAGGCCGATCCTATACTTCTAGGAACGCAAGTTTTCCATGCCTTCCAGTTTGTCAGCAAGCTTCGTGCTTGTAGACATCTTTTACCTGGAGCAGGGAAAATGACCAAAAAATGAAAGTGCTCAAAATCAAATTTGAACTTACTAGGAGATGTGTTTGGCTGAGGCAAGTAGTTTGGTGTACTTGGATCTGAGAAAATCCAACTTTTACCCTTCCAAACTTGATCTGCGGATTTCTGGACTGGTGCTTCTGGCTTTCTGGTACCTCTGGTACTTCTGGTACTTTTGCTTCACTGGTTTTCTGGTACTTCTGGTACTTTTTGTGAAACTAGGGTTTCACTTTCCAGGAGATCCACCCACTGAAAAGGTGTGTTGATGATGCCAAAGTAATCCTTGAGGGAGGGCACACTTTTCTAGATGGTTTTGGGGCTGAAAAGCTTCACCATCAAAAAGCCCTAATTTGGATGTACGACAACAGTGACATTTTTCTCTTGTGAAAGATGCTCTCTTCAACTTGGCTCTGATACCATGTTAATGTTTACGCCATTGTTATAGTTCTTTGCATTTCAATACATAACAACAACATAAAGACAAGATCACTGAGAAATACACAATCACAAGAGACACAACATTTATCCTAGGAAACCCTCTGCGGGAAGAAAACCCAGCAAAACTTCCTTATTATAGATAGACAATACAATGCAAAGAGATAGCTCAAGATAATATAGAATATCCTCTCCAAAAGATGCGCCACTCTCTCTCTTTCTTCTCCAACTGCAATTCCGAAACATGTCTCTCAAATGAACAAGTAAGTTGTGTGTCTAAGTGAGGCGCTGGCCTCTTTATTTATACAAGACTAGCACGTGTGAAGTGTCTCTTCACTAGCAGGGCCAACTTCTCAAACTCGGTGGTTATAACCACCTTTAATATATTCTGGGGCCTCTTTAATATATGTATAATAAGAAAACACTTTGCAGTTACATTATTTCAACATTCCCAAGAAAAATAAAAGGCCTATCACTATAAGTCTATTTTAAAGAAAAAAATATTAAAATTACAATTTTTGGATCACAAAAATTAACAAATTTGAATTATATGATGTTGTTTATTTTATGAGATTTTTGTAAATTTTAGTGATCATTTATTTGTAATATTGTTTATTTTTAAATATTTTATGTTATTTTTTTCATTTAAAAAAAATATTAACTTATAACATCCTTGTTATATTTTTATTATTCTTTTTAAATTTCACTATTATTATTGTATCCTACTATAATTTAATAATAGTATTTTTATACATTTTAAATTCTAAATATTGTAATGATGCTTAAAGTTCACTCTTTTATGAACTTATTTTATCACATTCTTTAAAACATATTTCATGCTTCTTCATTATAAATATGAACTATCATTTATCTTCCTATATTAATATAATTTTTTGGGTTGTTGTTTTTTTTTTTCTAAATATTATAATGATGCTTAAAGTTCACTCTTTTCTGAACTTATTTTATCACATTTTTTAAAACATATTTCATGCTTCTTCATTATAAATATGAGCTATCATTTATCTTCCTATATAATATAATTTTTTTCTGAACTTATTTTATCACATTTTTTAAAACATATTTTATGCTTCTTCATTATAAATATAAGCTATCATTTATCTTCCTATATAATATAATTTTTTGGGTTGTTGTTTTTTTTCCTTGCAAGTTTCTATTTTTTATTATGTTATAAATATGAGCTATTATTTATCTTCCTATATTAATATAATTTTTTGGGTTGTTGTTTTTTTCCTTGCAAGTTTCTATTTTTTTATTATGTTTAAGAGCATTCCTAATGTAACAAGATTTCACACTTTTTTTTTAATTATATTTTAGATTTATCTTATATGCACATCTTTTTCCTTTTTTTCATTTTCCTTTTTTTTCATTTGAATAAAGTTTTTATAAGTTTTTTCAACTTTTACTATGTTTTAAGTTTACATGCATCAGCAAAAAAAATAATGAAATAATGGTTTAAAATAAATTTTTACTTCCATTTTTAGCACTTTGTTGCTCCTCTCTTCCTGTTGCATACTTTGGCGTCCTCCTTTAGTTTTATGTGGCACATGGCTCATGTGAATGTGGCATATGGCTCATGTGAAACCTGTACTATATAAGACAGAATGTTGTAGGAGCAGTTATAGGGCCAAGACTAGATCCATAGAATGATGTAGGAGTAGTTATAAGGCTAGACGAAATCAAGATGCAGGCCTTCTCTGGCCTTCTCTAGCTGCTATAGCAAAGTGTTGAAGGCAGTGATCGAAATGGGCATGAGGTTTGAATATAGGTGGATGGAGTTATGACAGGCAACAATGGATAAGAGTGCAATCCTTTTCATGTTCTTAAATGGGTAAAGAGAATTTAAGAATTCTAAAGTTAAAGTTATTATGATAAAAAAGAATTAAAATTCATTTTAGTTCAGTAGATAATAATTCATAAATGAGGAAAAAATTTATTACCTTTAAAAAAAAATTGCATTGGCAATATTTTTATATTTCTAATTCCAACATGGTTTTTAAATAATCCAAATTATTGGATTTACAATAATTTTAAAAGATATTGTTTGTTAAATTTTTACAAATAAAATAAAAAATGGGGTGATTTAGTTGTTTGAATTTTCATATGATTTGAATTTGATTGTATAAAAATGTCATAATTCTCTTCATGGAAAATTTTTATACTATTTAGAAATTCGTTTGTTTAAATTTGTTGATATCTATAAATTTTGTTAGTTCAGTTTAAAATAGATAAAATTTAATAATTTCTAATTGCA
Source organism: Picea engelmannii (assembly GCA_009831015.1). Lineage (NCBI taxonomy): Eukaryota > Viridiplantae > Streptophyta > Pinopsida > Pinales > Pinaceae > Picea > Picea engelmannii. The sequence continues at coordinate 643,306 of ML776745.1, read as the reverse complement.
CAAAATATTTGTAAAAACATTATTTTTCTAAAAAAATATTTTAAAACAAAATTAGTTTATCTTATTTCAAAAATCATGGATAAACATGGCCATGAACACACAACACCGTTGGTGTGGAAGTTGACAGCGGCCTACCAATGCCTATGCCTCTCTAGAATGAGAAGCTAAGATACGAATGATTCAACATTATAAAAAAGACACATAAAGTAAATTTAAGGCTGAAGAATCCAATATCTGGATGATTAGACAATTTGAAGGTTTCTAAATCTAAAATGAGTAGTGCATTATGTATGAGTAGTGCATTATGTTGAGGTTGTTGTTCAATTCACCTTATTGTTTAATTACATGGTGTCTAAGAAAGACTTCTCCCAAGGGTAGACATCTTGATGCAAAGATTATCTATTGTTTATGTTGTATGTAGCTTTCTCTGTCTCCAAGAGCTTTTTTTAGCTAATTCAGGACCTTAGTTTACTTAGCTTCATACCCTTCCTCTCCCTTCTCCTTTTAACATCTATTACATAGGCTATTGACACATCATAATAATCAGCAGAAACTTGAAGCAGTTAAATTTGACCATTGTTCATGGCCTATTAAGATGACTGAAATTAAATTGACATGTCACATAATTCTTTTATCTCAAATTACATCAAATAATGCATTTATTAAATTGACATTCATTGTTTATTTGATTTATTTACCTTAGGTTGGTACTTGCAACATTGCTGCTATTTAACTTATTAATGTTATTGTAATCTTGGAAGTATAGATGGTGTTAGGCTTAAGATACTAAGGTTTATAGTTTATCAATATGAGATTTAATTTCAACTTGTGAATATTTTTGTGATGGCTTGAAATTATCAATTTGTAAAAAATGAATATGTAAAATAAATTTAAAAAAGAAAAGAATGAATGATATTAATTATTAATGGATATGGTTATATAGTATGAAGTTTGTTGGGTACTTGCAACATTGCTGCTATTTACCTTGTTAATGTTATTGTAAACTTGGAAGTATAGATGGTGTTAGGCTTAAGATACTAGGGTGTATAGTTTATCAATATGAGATTTAATTTCAACTTATGAATATTTTTGTGATGGTTTGAAATTATCAATTTGTAAAATATGAATATGTAAAATAAATTTTAAAAAAGAAAAGCATAAATGATATTAATTAATAACTGTTATGGTTATGGAGTATGAATTGTGTTGCCTATTAATCATTAATGGGTTATTTTAGTTGATGTGGTTTTTGTTGAATTATAATGATGAATCCGTTTATATTATATTAAGGTTATTTCAATTAAGGTTATTTCAATTAGGGTAATTTCTAGTGAATAACAATGATAGATCAACCTGCATCCGGAATAGCAGGGAATAACAATTACCACTGCACTGATGGTTCACCACTGAATTATGATAAATTTTCCCAAGCTAACCATGATTAATTCTATTATCTTGTGTGTGGGCTGAGTTTCTGTACCTCTCCTTATATTGGGTAGCGTGGCTGGATGTATAACCTTGTGGTCGTCGATTTTAAAAAAATTCATAGAGTGTGATTGTTTTGGACGACTCCGACACCTGTCTCATTGCCCGCAACGCATACGCAAATAA
>ML776745.1:606667-640869 GCA_009831015.1 Picea engelmannii | reverse complement strand
CATACCCCGAAACTCTGCTTTTTCACAAAAAATTCTTTGTAGATAGATATCTTGTAATTCAACACACAAAGCCCATGATTTATATGAACTCAGATGGAGATCTTGTACTTCATCACACAAAACCCATGATTTATGAACTCAGATGGAGATCTTGTAAATTTTAACTCAGATGTTTAAATTTGTGGATATGAACTCAGATGTTTAAATTTGTGGAATTTTTTCATCTCAAAATTGTTATTTCAGATATCTTAGGTTTTGTTAATGGTAAATCGCTTGGTCCTCACATGTTCTTTGAATTAACAAGTTATAAAAAACGTTTTACTTGTTCCGTTTAAGGAACTTCTGAAATTCAGAGCATAAGACAGAAAATGTCTGAGTGTGGAGTATCTATAGGAGCGAGAAGGAAGGCCTGTGAAGCAAAATGAGAGAAAGGGAAAAGCAAAAATAGGCAGATCTACTCGTTCGTTCCATGTACCACTTTTGGAAAATCTAAGGTCACTTTGCTAATTCTGTCACCTGTGGCTGGACTGGACAGAACGAATTTAATCGAGCCAGAGATACGGCAGTAAATCAATATGTTCATCCATCCAATTGCTGTATTTTGTTATTTTTTTTTAACTCAGAAAACCATTTTCATCCTATCTTATTTAGTTACTCCTATACATAAAACAATGTTCTAAGAAGTCATTCAATTTCGTAAAAAAATTGTTTAATATTTACTTCGAAAGGCTTATACTTATTGACAATGGGCACATTTAATAAGTTTTTAGTTCTTAATACGTTTTTTATGGACGAGACTAAAAGGCGTACACTTATTGACAATGGGCACATTTAATAAATTTTTAGTTCTTAATACTTTTTTTATGGACAAGATTAATTATGCCTAGAATATTCTTAATCGTCACAATAAATGAATGACTCTGATTTCATCTATTAACTTCAGATCTGTTATAAAGACATCCTTTACTTTTTTACATTTACCTAATCCTGTTTAAAAATTACTATGTTCACTAACTTATTGCCACGTCTACCTGATTAAAAAATATTAAGATATTCGCACAGATATCTGTGCTAACATCACCAGTAATCGCCAATCATTTGTGCTAATTTACAGTACATGCTTACATTTTTAACATTTTTAACAACAGTAAATTTAACAACCATAAGCCACCATTCGGCGTTCACCAGCCGCGACTTAACTGCTGTGCTAGTTATATAAGAGATCGGCATATATTTCATCACACAGAAATTTTTATAACCTACGCATACTCTCTGCAGGGAGGTTATTAACAATGGGCGAGCACGAAACAGAACAACAACAGACATATCATATCATTTACTCACCGAACAATCTATCTCACCTACACGAAATGCTATGATCGTGAACCTTTTCGTTAAAGAGTCTGATTATATTGACTTTGATATCATGTATACAAATAAGAGAGTAGAATGATTTCCACTGTATATCATGTATCAAATAAGAGAGTTGAATAAAAACAAACTGTATATTAAAATGGTTAATGCAATAACACATCACAATTAAATATAAAAATAAATTACAACTTTTATTCAATTACAGGTTATTCTTCTTAAGTTCATTTGTAAAATTATCGTTGATTAAAAATAGGTATAGATTATATTATTATTATATTTTTGTTAACAAGTGTAGTTAATTTTTTCTTAATTTTTGTGGTCATAATTTCATCCCCTTGTTTGTGGGATAAGGGACCCCTCAACTTTAAGGGAGGTATACATACCCTACCTCCTTCTAGATTTGAACTTGCGATTTGAACTTGCGATTTTTTAGGAGGAAGTACATGTTCTCAACCATTAGTCCCACTCAAAATAAAATAAAGCAAAATATAATAAACATAAATTTTATAATAATTTGAATAATTATAAATAATACCACAATCTTTAAAAATAATTGACATATAAATTATAATATTTCATTGACATATGAATTATAATATTTTTCTTATGTATATTAGTAGAATTTTAAAATTTATTTAGAGGAAGGAAATGTATGTTATTGGAGAATGAAATCTTATTGGTTGAAAGACTTTTTTTATAGCCCACTATGAGGGAGATGTGTAATTCCTTCCATGCTCAACATAGAGTTGACACATGGCATTTAAAAAAAATATTAATGAAAAAAATATGTGTATTCATCCTAACTAAAATAATTCTATATCAAGTCTATATATAGAGAAAGAGATAGAGTAATTGAAAAAAAAATATGATTTCATTAATACTTGATTTCTACTTATCAGAATGAGGGAGATGTGTAATTCCTTCAACCCTTAATATGGATATGGAGTTAACACATGTCATTTGAAAAATGTTACTAACAAATAAATGTTTAAATATCAACTATATATATATATATATATATATATATAATTTTAAGGTCACCTCCAACCAGACACCAAATTGGTGTATGAGACCCCCTAAAGTATACATAGCCTACCCCCCTTTGAGTTTGAACTTGTATAATTCCGGATCTATTATGTGTTGAGAGGCATCAAATCCTTCTAGATTCAAAAATTTATTCTATTTTTATACTCTAAAAAAATTTGCATCTAGAGGAATGTGATGCCTAAATGTTGATCCCGATCAATGGAAATGCAAACTCCGAGAAAGTGATACCTCATGTCACACCCCTTCGTAGATTCGAGCAAACATACATGAAATGAATTGAATTTTAGAGGTTTTTCGACCCATCTATTCCACGTTAAAGATTGAGCATTTTCTTAAAATAAAAATTACAAGATTACCATTAAGTGTCTCAAAATAACAACTACATACATATACTTAATTTATTTATCATATACTTTATCACACAATCTAGCATTTGTGTAAATCCTTCATAAGATGCTTGAAAAGTGTAACATATGGAAGTAATTGTCATTGCCACCTAAGCAATCACTTCCCTTGTTTTAGCAAAGGATTGAGGTCCAACACAAGGGTGACTTCCCTATTAACCTCAACGGATCATATAGTAAGTCAAGACAAGTCTAAGACCCTGTATCTTGGTTACTTGATTGTACCACTAACTATATCAAGGTTCAAAGTGATGTCAAGGTGGTTTAAACTAGGCAAGTTCAATGTGTGTATGAGGGGTGTTTCTAAGTCAATCAATGATAATTGTAATGTTAAATGAGTAAATTAAATGCCTCGAGACACTAGCTATCAAATAAAAATAAATTGTTGTAATAAAAATTGAACAAGTAGATTATTTACTTCAACAAAGTTTATGACAACAATAATACAACAGTAATAAACTAGCGAAGATGCAATGAAAGAGATGCCTAATGTAAGCCTAAAGACTAGCAAAATAGGAACCAATGAGTGTTGAAATGAAATAGCATAAAACTACTTTAAATCAAATGAAATATAATCATCGATAATGGTTGAAAATTAAAATAAATGATATCTAAGATGTTGCTAAGAAAATAATGCAATAAAACCCTAGATTTTGAGCTATTTATGACTAAGATGTTGAGTTATTTATGACTAAGAGATGAAATGAAATGCAACTAGAGCTAAACCTAACACAAGATTTGAAGGAGAGAGAGAGAGAGAGGGAGTTAGGGTTCTAAGGTCACTTGCAAAAGACAATAGACTAGTGTCATTTTCGTTTCTTGGGAATATGGAGTCAATAAATGCAACTGCAATGGAGGATACATGAAAGAGGAAAACCAAGGATCAAACCCTAGGGAAGTACACTCACAAACCTAGGTCTAAATCATTTAGGAAAATAATTTAGGGGAGTCCACTAAAGATCCCTAGGTCCAAATCCTTTAGGAAAATAGTTTAGGGGAGTCCACTCACAAGCCTTAGAATGTCATCCTATGTTTTCAAAGGCCGTTAACAAGAGATCAAGATGGATCTTAGCTAAAAACCCTAGAGTATTCCACTAATAAGTTGTAGAGTTTCATCCAATAAGGATTAAGTCTAGGGGATTCCACTCAAAATACCTAAAAATAACTTTATATGTTTCAACAAACTTAGAATGAATGAAAACAATATAAGGCAGATAAATTGCAATCCTTCCTAGGGTTTCAAAACAAAATTTAATGAAGGAAAACAAGATAACATGCAAATTATCATCACTTTGATAAAGCATTTACATAAATTACCAAGAATAAACCATCAAAGACTTGAAAAGACCACTTACTAATCAAGTTGTTGAGCATGAAGGAAACCCTAGCATGTAATCATCCATAAGAAACATGAAAAATCATCCACTAGATCGATCTTCAAGAAGTGCGCATAAGTTCTCCATGAGGTGTAAGAGAGTAAAAAATCACTAGAGATTATTCTCCACAAGATGATTTATGATCTACAAGTGAGGAAGCGATATCCTTTATATATGAGGAAACCCTAGCAATTTTCCTCTCTAAGATCCCCTAAAAATCATAATATCCATTATACAAGGTGGATAGATCTAGACTGACCCCCAAAATATCCTCCAACATACATATCAAACAAAAACACACTAAAATGTCCCTGCAAAAATCAACATGTGTCAGAATGGAGGTCAAAATGAGGGTGATGTCATCTCCTCTAAGGGTGTAAGAGCCTCCAAAGGACATGTATCTCCAAAATGTGGAAAGCATCACCATGGGTCACATATCCTCATACCAAGGGTCATGTCTCATCATCACCAAGTCTCATTATCATCAATGCTAGGCTATCCTAGTGTAAATTCATGTGAAATAAAGCATGACATCATCCTCAAGATCCCAAACATCCCAGGTCAAAGTGTCAATTTCCTACATGAGTAAGGATCCATCATCTCTCGTGAGGAATATACCAACATCACCAAGTGTAACACCATCCAATCAAGCCCTATTGTCCTCAAGGGGTGCATTTTCCAACCTATGGGATTCCTACCCTCTCAATGGCACATCGGGATATATCTTCAATGACTAAGCTCATCTTGGTAACCTTCAAGTTCTAGGATCTCCCAAAAGATATCAAGAGGCATGCCAAGTCATCACCTACCCTAATGATCATCATAAAAGGTGCAATATGTTATGTATAGTGCACAATGTCCAAGGTACACGCATGAATATGTCCTCGAAAGGACCATGTCAAGGGTGTATCATCATCAATGAAGGTTCATAAAATTAGGTTAGACTAACAACTACAAGATACAAGAGTGATTAGAATCATACAAAGTAAGCTAGAACTTAATACAAATCCATCTAATAAATTCACATTAGGTATCTACTTCAAACTTCACACTATCTCAATACTTTATGTAATTTTCCAAGTTTAGGTATGTCAGGACCATCAAAAGATCTTATTAGGTGTGTCAACACCTAAGTAGAGGGGTATTTTTTGAGAAGCTCTTTCAAAGAGTAATTATAATGGAAGACATGGTATGGGGTTTTCTTCTTGGTCATGGTGTCATTGACTTTCGAGGCCATGTGTGGGTTCATCTCCATGAGAACCTTTGTAGATGGAGTAGTTGGTACTTGAGTTACTCTTTCCTCGGAAGTGTGTGTATTTAAAACCCCTTCTTTCCTTTTGATATTATTTTATTTCTTAGCAAGTCCCCTTTTCAAGTTCATGTATTTAGTTTTTTTTAATGGGATAAAGTCCTTTTAATTTGACATGCATTCAATTCATTAGGACTAGGGGTGATTGTCTCATAGTGAGGGAGTAGAAATCAAGATGACCTTTGGCTTTAGATTCATTCGTTTTTCATCCCATTATTTAGTATTTCTTTTATAGCATGTTTCTTTTTAATTCTTTTTACCATCTACATCAAACTCAACATTATATCCCTTCTTCTCATAAGAGGATGAAGGAACATACAATTTTGGTGTACATGTAACAACCATTTCCAAAATATGGGACAATGGAAGGAAAATAGATGGAAGGTTATAAGTATGGAAGGGAATGTTACCTTACCCATATAAAGGGATCCCAACAATACCCCTATTCCCCAATAGTGATAACACTATACTAGGACACATATGATTCCCACCAAGGTGAAACAATGCTAAAAGCATATAAATTTCCAAGAAATCATGATCCATTATCTGAATTCAACCCATGATCCTCATCTAAATTCCTAATTTATTAAATATAACACTTTATATGAAAAATGGCTAGTGTACCTCATTTGTGATGGACCGCCATCATTATATGAACCATGTTTATCAAGTCAAATGGACTGAGATGTGATCATGGGGGGCATTTGACAAGCTATTTTTTGTGGATAATGCTAATCATCATATTTGGGATCATTGTCTTCATTGTGGACCATGAGACATGATATCCTCCAGTTACCCTTAGGTGAGAGGGGGTAACATCTGGCTTCAACATTGGGCATGTGCTCACCGTAGAGCATATGAGAACCTCAACATATATGGTAGTCCAATCCCTACAACCCGCATCACTCTAAAAAAAAAATATTCTACTATAGTATAACACAAAACCATTAGTACTAAAAGGAAAGGGGATGTTATCCACCCTGGTATATGGAAAGTGTAGAAATAAATTGTTGAAATAAATCTTTTCATTTTCATCAATATATCATTTTTTATAACATGTATAGGCTAATCTAACATGGATGCATGAAAAAATCAATAAATAACTAACATCAATCAAGAAAGGAAAGATAGAATCAAGATGCAAGAATACAATATGACCTAATACTACCCTACTCTAACACTACAAGACAACTAAAGAGATAGGTATAATCATGCAACCAATAAAGCCATCCTAGCATCTTATGAAGGTTAAAAATTCTACCCTTGTGATTATTTATGAACCAAAGAAAAGATATATCAAGCACAAAAATTATCATGAGATGAGATAAACACTACACCATAACCAAATATAAAGTTTAGCTCATGAGGGTTGAAAAGAGAGACAACACCATGCCAATATATGTACCTAAAATATTGATCTATCCATCTTTGAATAAGGTTATAATATGATCATGGATCATCCTTTGTTTCATCACTTCTCAAGGCTTGAGATGGAATCATAAGAAACTTGAAGAATATCTTACAATTTCCTAAGAATAAAATGGGTGAATAATGATGGGTAAATTTGTATTTTGAGAAAACACTTTGCACCCAACATAAGGCTTGTTTCCCCTCTATATGAAACTTGAAATCCCTACAAAAAAACATAGAATAAAAACACCTCTTTCTGATAGATAATTCAACAAAAAAATTATACTTCCCAACCTCATAGTCAATAACATATTGAGATGAATTCAAAGAAAAATATGGATGAAAATTTGTGCTACAATACTCTTGTTGTCCTAGGTGAATCACAACCTCACATAAGTGTTCACATTAATGTTCACCAAAGTATGAGAATAATGGTGAGTGGAAATCTTCTTCACAAAATAAATCCAAGTGCTCAAAAGTATATGTACCATAACTCCTATGATATGACTATAAATCATCAGGATAATGTTGTAATGAATCATTCCTAGGTGGTTGAAACAATTATGTGAATGTATCATCTCCTTGCTTCCAAAAATATGAATAATTAATGCATATAGATGTATGTTCCAAAGGAAATAGTTCCACAGTCTTCACCCTAAAGTCATCGACATCATCATAAATGGGATCTCCATCAAAGTTAAAACAATTGAAATCCCATTTATGCCTTCCAATACATAATAAATGATCAACATTTTCAATCTCATGGTCATCATGTTCTTCATTAAATGAAAATTTCATCAAATCCAAGGGTTTCCCTGAAAACTCTTGAGCTTCCAAATCATCAAAGGATGCATAACATAAGTCATAAGCTTGGAAAGGAGTACTACTTACCATACCCTTATCTTCATGAGAAAGTGTATTCTCTCCAATTGGGTCATCATCATGGCTTGGATCCTCAAAATTATGTTTTTTTCCAAGTAATCTTCTTCTTCAATGGATTCATGAGGTATCTCTTACTCTTCTTCAAAGGGTTTGTAACTTTATTCATGAATATCTTCTTCAAGTTCCCTCTCTTCACGAAGTCTTCATCATATTCAATAGTGTTAGAAAATAATCCCTCTTCTTCAAGGAATTCCTTAATATCCTAAGAAGTGTCTTCATACCTTTGAAATCTTAGTTCCCACCACTTGAGAAATTATTTAATGAAAACTGCAAGAGAAGATATACTCTTTGGAATTCATGAATGCTTGACCTAGTTCTTTTTTCTTTCTTCGAGAGATAGAAAAAAAAAACTTATTATCATATATTCATGTATAACATTTATATATGAATTACATTTCAATACTTTCACAACATCAGTAATGGTCGAAGATGGATCACCATCAAAATTTGGACAATTGTTTCCCCAAAATGAAGAAAAGTGATTCGGGTATACCATAACATTATTAATATAAAGAGAAGGAAACATTTTAGGAAGTTCTCATGGTGTCGTAATAACTTCATTTGAGAATATAAAAATTTGTACAAAATCTTAAAATACGATGAAATATTCTTACAAAAGCATATGAGTGGATTCACCAGATGATATCTATAAACAAATATCTGTAAATGTGTTGAACATGCACATAATAGATCTATCTAAACAAGAATACACACATTTGCAGAGAGAATTGGAGAAATAAGAAGGAGAGAAAGAATGGAAGAATTCTCATTAACCATATTCCACACTCAAAGAGTGAATAATTTACAATAGATATAGGATACATGAGTAAATAATGATCCATAGTGGTGGTCTAGAGTGATCTGGACACACACCATCAATTACGGTATTGAATTGCCACCTAGTCTAGTCTCTCAGGCAGTTACAAGAGTGAACTGCCACCTAGTTGAGTTAATTAGTCAAGTAGTCTTCAGTTAACTGACTGAATAGAGAGTAGTAAGGAGTTAACTCAGTAAATCAAGGGTAATGTGCCAGTTTGGTGATGATCCCAAGACAAGTGCACATTATCATGGTGATGATCCCAATGTTGCATGGTGACAAAACCAATGCAACATCTAAACTCAACTCAACTAGTCAAACTGAAGTGTCAACTGAAAGAGAATATTCTCCAAGTGGAATATTCTGCCCTAAATATAGGATACTGGATAATGACTAATTATGACTAATAAACAAGGAAAAACCTTAGGAAAAATAAATCCTAGGTGTGTGTGAAGTAACTCCAACACCCCCCCCTGAACATCACTATGGTGAAAATAAACAATGTATCCCAACAACAAAGCCATGTTAGGTACCCAAATACAAACAATACACTGATCTAAACGATGAAAGAGGGAAAAACTCATGGGAAACCCCCCCCTCAAATTACAATTCATAAAAAAAATGAGAAGGAACAAAAAAGCAGTTGCTAAGCAACCGTGTCCTTCACTCCAAGAAGACCTCGCAACTATGCAAGTTTGTTCTCATTGAAGATTTTGCTGAAGATGTAGATGTCTGCACAGATCTGATGAAGTAGATGAATAATTGATATTTCCACACATATCCACTTTATCTTCTTGTTATGAATAAGATCCAAATAAAGTTTGGATGAAATTTTGAAAACTATGCGGCAGTTTCCAGAAATATGCTGAAATTTTGTTGATTTTAAAAAGATCATAACTTCACTTTCTGGACTTTGTTTTGGATGATTTGTTTTTTTAAATTGGACATTTTCCTGAGAGGAATTCAAATATCCAATTTTTGTTTGCAAATTTGGCTCAGAAAATATCAGAATGGCGTCGGATGTGCGCGGCTCCCTTTTTGTCTCCTGAGATGCATGCATTGCACATGGAAAAATATCTCCATGTGACTCCTAAGATGCATGCCATATATTTTCCACATGAATTTCATAAAACAAATCTGAAATGGATTAGACATCATCATCAATTATTGGAATACAAATTTGTGCAGATACTTGTGTAGAAGGCTCTTCAAACTGAGATGATTTATCTTCCAGTGGCTTTTCTACATTCTCTATCTTGTCAACATTTTTCATGCATTCTTCCTTATTCCCAAATAAAACCTCCAATCTTCTCCATAAATCATTTGGAGTGAATTCTTGTGAGTCATCATATACTTGATGGAGAATTTCGAGAAAAATAAAATAGAGGATACATCCTATGGCCATATGTTATCTATTGAGAAAGTCATTTTTCTCATTGACATAATCAGGATCTACTTCCATTTCCATAGTTATTTGGTACAAGACTCTACATATGAGCATAAGAAGAATTTTTCCCTTCCATTCCAAATAGTTATGAGGTGTGAGAAGTATCGTCGATGAGCAAAACATAGATTCCATCTTTCTGTGTTCTTCAATCTTCAGTACTTGGAAAAATAATTTGGTGTAGATTTAGCTTAGTATTATGTTGGCCCTGATACCATGTAAATGTGTTGAACTTGCACATAATAGATCTATATAAACAATAATACACACATTTGCAGAGAGAATTTGAGAAAGAAGAAGAAGGAGAGAAAGAATGGAAGAATTATCATTAACCGTATTCCACACTCAAAGAGTGAATAATTTACAATAGATATAGGATACATGAGTAACTAATGATCCATAGTGGTGGTATAGAGTGATTTGGACACACACCATCAGTTACGGGAGTGAACTGCCACCTAGTCTAATCTCTCAAGCAGTTACGAGAGTGAACTGCCACCTAGTTGAGTTAACTAGTCAACTAGTCTTCAATTAACTGACTGAACAAAGAGTAGTAAGGAGTTAACTCAGGAAATCAAGGGTAATGCGTCAGTATAGTGCTAATCCCAAGACAAGTGAACATTAGCATGGTGATGATCCCAATGTTGCATGGTGACAAAACCAATGCAACATCTAAACTCAACTCAACTAGTCAAACTGAAGTGTCAACTAAAAGAGAATATTCACCAAGTGGAATATTCTCCCCTAAATATTGGAGACTAGATAATGACTAATTATGACTAATAAACAAGGAAAAACCTTAGGAAAAATAAATTCTAGGTGTGTGTGAAGTAACTCCAACAAGCTCAACAAAATTTGCACAAAGAGGAGGGATCCTTCCCTCAATGGATTCACTAGGTAAGATATCTAAGTAAGTTTTTGACGTAATCTCACCAAAATAGTCTTGAAGAATAGACTTTATATTTACAAGAATAATGAATCAATTCTCCCAAGCAACTACACCAAAATGTTATCACACAATCTAGAACTTGTGCAAAGCCTTCACAAGATGCTTGATAAGTGTAACATATGGAATTAATTTCCACTTTAACCTAAGAATTTTCTTCACTTGTTTTAGTGAAGGATTGAGGTCCAACATAAAGGAGGCTTCCCTAGTAACTTCAAAGGATCCTATATCAAGTCATGACAAGTCTATGGCCCCCTATATTGGTTACCTGATTGAACTACTAACTAGATCAAGGTTGAAGGTCATGTCAAGGTGGTTGAAACAAGGGAAGTTCAATGTGTGTGTCAGAGGTGTTTCTAAGACAATCAATGATAATTATCAAGTCAAAAGAGTACAAAAAATGTCTTGAAACATTAGATATAAAAGAAAAAAAATTGTAATAAAATTTTAACAAAGAGATGATTCACTTCAACATATTAGAAGTTTATGAAAACAATAATAATACATTCCTAAACTATTGAAGATGCAATGAAAGAGATGCATAATGTAATCCCAAATACTAAAAAAACAATAACCAATGATTGCTAAAATGAAACATCATGAAACTACTTTAAATCAAATGCAAAATAACAAGTCCTAATGGCTTAAAATTACAATTAATGATGCAATAAATGATATCTAGTATGATTCTAAGAGAACAATGCAATTAAACCCTATATGTTGAGATCTATATAACTAAGAGATGAAATCCAATGCAACTAGAGATAAATCTAACAAAATATGTTGACGGAGAGAGAGAAAGGGATTTAGAGTTCTAAGGTCACTTGCAAAAGAGAATAGACTAGTTTCATTTTAGTTCCTTGGGAATATGGAGTCAATAAATGAAACTTCAATGGAGGGTAAAGGTAGGAGGAAACTCAAGGATCAAACCCTAGGTTTAAATCCTTTAGGAAAATAATTTAGGGAAGTCCACTCACAATCCCGATAATGTCTTCATATGTCTTCAGATGCCTTTAAAAATATATCAAGATGGATCTTAAGTCAAAACCCTAGAGGATTTGACTCAAAATCTCTAGATTTTTATCCAATAAGGATTAACTATAGGTGAATCGACTCGCAATCCCTAAAGATAACCTTATATGCTTCAAAAAACTTAGAATGGATGAAAACAAGGGAAGCAAGCTCACTTGCAAGCCTTCATAGGGTTTCAAAACAAAATTTATCCAAGTAAAACAAGATAACATGCAAATTATCACCACTTTCATAAATAATTTACTTAAATTACCAAGAATAAACCATCAAGAACTTGAAAATACGACATATTATTCAAGCCATTGAGCATGAAAGAAACACTAGCATGTAATCATCCATAAGAAACATGAAAAATCATCCACTAGATCAATCTCCAAGAATTGCAGACAAGTTCTCCATGATGTGTAAGAGTGTAAACAAGTACCAGACATGATTCTCCACAAGATGAGTTATGATTTACAAGCGAGGAAGTTCTATCCTTTATATATGAGGAAACCCTATCACTTTACCTATCTAAAGGCCCCTAAAAATCATAATATCCATGATACAATGTGAATAGTTCTACACCAACCTCTAAAATAGCCTCCAACATAAAGGTAAAGTGAAAATACATCAAAATGTACCATTAAAAATCAATATGTGTGAGAGTGGAGGTCAAAATGAGGGTGACATCATCTCCTCTAAGGGTTTAAGAACCTCTAAAGGACATGTATCTACCAAAGGTGGAAATAATCATGACGGGTCACATCATCTCATCCCAAGGGTCACGTATCATTGTAACCAAGTGTAAACTCATCATCATCAATGCTATGTCGACCTAGTGTAAAGTCATGTCAAATCAATCATGGAATCATCCTCAAGATCCCAAATTTCCTAGGTAAAATTGTCATCATCCGGCATGAGGAAGGATCCATCATCCCTCTCGATGGATATACCATCACCACCAAGTGAAACATTATCCAATCAAAACCTAACATTGTCAGGGGGTGCATTGTCCAACCCGTGGGATTATTTCCCTTTCAATGGAACATCAAGCTATATATGAAATGCTCAAGCTCATCTCTGCAATGTCCAAGGTCTAAGATCTCCTAGAGGATATCCAAAGGAATTCCAATTCATCACCTATCCCAACATGCATTATCAATGTTGAAACATCCTCCATATAGTGTACAACATCCAGGTTATGAGCATGAAAATGTCCTTCAATGGACCATGTCAAGTGTGCATCATAATCAATAAAGGTTCAACAAATCATGTAATACCAACAACTACAATATACAAGATCCATTATAATCATACAAAGTAAGCCATCACTTTCCACATAATCAATTCACATCAGGAATATTCTTCAAACTTTACACTAGCTCAATAATTTATGCAATTTTCTAGGTTTAGGTATGGGAGGACCATAACAAGATCCTATTAGGTGTGTCAAAACCCAAGTAGAGATATATCTGTAGAGAAACCCTTTCATAGTGTAAGTATAATGGTCAACATGGTATGGGGTTTACTTCATGGTCATGGTGTCGTTGACATGCAATTCCAAGTGTGGGTTCGTCTCCATGAGCACCTTTGTAGAGGGAGTGCTTGGTGCTTGAGTTTCCCTTTCCTCGACAATGTGTGTATTTTAAACCCCTTATTTCCTTTTGACATTCTTTTATTTCTTTGAAAGTCTCCTTTTCAATTTCATGCATTTATTATTTTTACTGGGAACACTACAAGACTGTTTCAATATACTTTCTTTAATTCAACCAAATATTTCTAATTTCCAGATATCTCTTGATCTCCATTCCCAAAATGAAGTTTGTTGTACAAAATTCCTTCATGTTGAACTTGGGGGACAGATTCTTCTTCACCTCGTTTATTGTGACCATGTTGTTTCTGACCAACAACATGTTGTCGACATGCAATGCTACATATATGAAATGCCCACCTTCTTATTTGGAATATAAAAAATGATCAACCTTGCTTCTCACAAATCCAAAACTAAGAATGTAGGTATCAAACTTTTGTTACTACAACCTTGGTGATTGTTATATACCATAAAGGGAACTTTTCAATTTTCACACCATATCTTTCTTTCCCTTTACTACAAAACCTTCAGGTTGTTTCAACTATATTTATTCTACTAGGTCCCCATGTAGGAACAATAAACTCACATCCATTTTATCTATTTCAAGATCAAATGTTGCAGCCAGAGACATTATCACTGTAATGGAATTTAATTTGTCAAACGGGGGAAAAATTTCATCAAAGTTGACTCCTTCTACTTGGGACTATCCTTTCAATACCAATCAAGCTTTGAATTTCTCAACTTGAATTATTGTGTTCATATTTTTCTTGAAAAAACACTTGTTACCAATAGGTTTCCTTGTATTAGTTATCTCAACCAAATCTCAGGTCTCATTCTTTTTCAAGTATTCCATTTCTTTGACCATGGAATCCTTCCAAATTTTACCCTTTATTATGTCGACTTCTTCCCTAATCACTTGGGCTCCTCTTCAATATTATATAACATAAATGTAGAAAAACAATTTGGAATAATATACCTTTCAACTAGTTTTCTTACTCATTAAAACTTCCTTCCAACTAGTTTCAATTGTTCCACCTCTTCTTATGATTCAGATGACTCATCTGAATCATCTTTTGCATTCCTAAGTTAGAACACTAGCTTATCTGGTTCTTTCTCTTTTTGAATCTCTTAAGACTTGGAAGTTCCACCAACTTCCCTGAATACCACATATCGACTATACACTATTTTCCTTTATCTAGTATCACATATCTTATATCCTTTTATTCCATCCTTGTACCCATTGAAAATACACTTGACTACCTTCTTTTCCAACATGTTCCTCTTTTCCTTCAAAACATCAACAAATTCATCATAGCTAAATATTTTGAGATATGAAAGTGAAGGATTATTACAAAACCATACCTCATGTGGATTCAAGTCGACTAGCATTGATGAAGGAAATCTATTTTCCAAATATTTTTCATTATTGACTTCCTCTTCCCATAATTCTTATGCAATCCCAACACCACTGAGCATTCTCCTTTCCTTGTCCATCAACGTCCTATTCATTCTCTCATCAATGACATTTTTTTTGTGGGGCATATGGTATGGTTTTTTGGTGTACTATGCCACACCTCTTATAGAACTGCTCAAAATACGTTTTACATAATTCACCACTATTGTCAGTTCTCGACATCTTGATCTTCTTATTTTCCTAGTTTTCCATAAGAAATTTGAAATCTTTGAATTTCTCAAAAACCTCTAATTTCTTCCTTAGGAAATATATCCATGTCTTCCTAGAAAAATCATCTATAAAGGAGACATAATATATGGATCCACCAACTGAACGGATTGGTACATGCTAAAAACACGTCACTATGAATGAATTCTAGAATCACATTTTCCCTTGTCGCTCTAGATGGGAACCTAACCTAATTTTGTTTTCCATATATTCAATGCTCAAAAACTTTGACTTTCAAATCACATTTAGGAAAAACTTCTACCATACCTTTTTTTTTCATAGCTCGAAGTTCCTTTTCACCAATGTGTTCCATCCTCTGGTTCCATAATATGGTCAGGTCGAATTGATGAAGAATGGTTGAGTCGGTTTCTATTGACTCAACCCGAGTTAAGTCAAGTAAAATTTGATTCGAATTAAAGAAAAACAATGTTGTTGCATCTAGTCAAGTTAAAATTCCCTAACAAATTGTACAAGATTCCAATCCAAAATCCATTCATTAATACGATCACACCCCTGACCATTTTTCACATATCCTTTTGAAATAGAGTGTGCACTCATGCATCACTCCTATTTCTAACAGATATTAGGTTTCTTTCCAAACCCAAAATATGTAGAATTCCTAGAATGGTTTTACTCTCCCGTCCCACATTATCAATTGGACTCTTCCCCATCCAAAAATTTTGGTTGTCTATTCATCCCCTAAGAACGTATCTTCCCCTTCATATCTCTCATATTCACAAAACCATTCTCTGTGAGGTTTCATATGAAAGGATTCTCCTGAGTTGATCAACCAAACATAGTGATCTGACTGGGTACTAATCGATGTCAAATACACATCACATCCTTTATCTAAAGTATTTTTTCTCTCATTTGATTGCTTCTCATCCGATCATGTACAAAATTCTATTTCCTTTGAATTGAATTATCTCTTGTAATGCCCATATTTACTACATTTACATCATCTTCTTGTTAATTGAACCAAGGATTTATATCTACCCTTCGACTTAAAATTTCTACCAATGAATTTTCCTTTATTTATATCGATCAGTCAACCTCTCACCATGAAGGCGTCTTTGGTAAATCCTTTCATGTTCTTCCATCTCATTTCTTCTTGTTTATGCATGTAGCATCAGACATGTATTTATGCATAGGCTTGGTGTCTATCATGTGGAAGTCATCCAAATAATTCTATATGGCTAAATTTACTTTCATTAAAGGAATTATCAAAGTGAAGTGTTTTTATTTCTTTCTTTCTTTCTTTCTTTCTTTCTTTCAAGAAATGTTAAAACTTGTTATCATGTAATGTAAATTTCAAGTGAGTGTGAGAAGAAATCTCAACCGTCAATCACTTTGGAGATTATAAATAGATTATAACTCAATATTATAAAGTAAATGCTAGGGTAAAGGAAAAGAGACTTTTCACACAGAGATAGCGAATAAGGGTTTTTTCTAGTGTGTAGTCATTCGAGAGTGTAGAAGCAAAGAATAAATTTTACTTACACTTGATACTTGATACATATTTGTTAGATTGATCGAGACGTTGGATCATGTTGTCATTGATGTCACGGGATTGATTTCAAAGGAACAATGTCTTGTCATAGTATATTGGTGAAGTATGTATTGTCATTGTTGTAAATGAATGGATGATCAATGTGTTGTAATTGATATATGATGCCATGCATAGATGAATATGGATCGATGTGTTTTCATTCATATATTATGCATAGATGGATGGATTCATTAATGTATTGATCATTGGATCATGTGGTCATGCATAGAATCAATGACAAAGGGACAATTTCATAGTGATGTATTGTCATGGGTTATTCTAGTTGGATTGATGAAACAATGACTCGTTATTGTCTTTTCATGGTTGATAGGAAGTACAAATGGATGAACTCCAAAGTGGTCCCCTTATGGTGAAATCCCTCACGGGAATATGCTTTGCGGTTGAGTTAACCTAGAAGTATGGTTATATAACCCATGCTTAATTGTGGAATAATGAGATGAAGCTCAGTGAATGTTTTAGTGAAACTATCCTACATGGATAGTGTTTGCCATGCCATTTCTGGTGGTATGTTGAACGTCACATAACTCCTCAAGGTTTGAGAGTTATGTCCTTACGAAGTTGGAGGATCGTCATGTGTTGGCTAGAAGCCCCAAAAAATCAAAGAATTCAAAGTTCTTACAAAGAAGAAATTATTTAAATAATAAAGTGAAGTGATGAAGTAAAAAAGGATTATTTAAATAATAAAGTTAATGGAGAAATTTATAATTATGGAAAGTGGTTATAAGAGGGTTAACCCTAAAATAAGGAAAGAAGGTTTAATGGAAAAGTGGCCATGTGAAAAAAATGGTTAAGTGGAAAAAGTTGGATAAATGTGACTATGTGGACAAATGGTTATCTGGATAAAGTAGACATGTGGACATAGTGGCCTAGTGTATGCTTCTACGGAAGCTACTTGGAGAGTATAAATAAGAGGCAAGGGTCTCTTGTAAATATATCTCTCTTGAGAATATACTGAAGATCTATTATGAGGAAAAGAGTGATTGCAAGTTCTCATGGACGCATCAAAGTTTCTGTAAGTCTATGATCTTGATGGTGAAAGTTTCAGAAGTTCAGAAACCCTAGTTTATGAAGGAGCATGCGGGTTGCAGTGAGCCTGAGCACGTACATACATGGGCTACAGTGAGGCAGGGTCTGTACACACACCAGTTGAGGAAGATCAGAGTGTGTATAGTTGAAAAACGTCATGGAGACTTGAGTGTGAGCTGGTGTCAGGTTCCTGAAGGATGAAGTAAGTTCCATATATTCATTCTATGGGCTTAGATCTGCCATAAAATTTCTGGTATGGTTACACGTTTTTTTTTTATGGATACTCTTGCTTATGGTATGGTGAATGCTTAAGGCATTCTTGGTATGGTTTTTGTGATATGGTTTTATCGGTTCATTGATTGAGTGAGCAACACTCTTATGTTTTAGTACTAATATGGTTGCCATAGTATAGTGGTTACTTGTACATGATTGTGTAACATTCATATTGTATGGTTGAGGAGCATGAGTAAGTTGTTGGAGAGCATAGATGTGTTGTGATTGGTTATGGTACATATTGGATAGTAAAGGGAAGAAGTGGATGTGACAGAGGATGAAAAAGATCTAAGTTTTCATGAAGAGAGGAAACGCTAGTTCTTAAGGAGGAAGAGACGGGTTGTTGTGAGCCAGACATGTACATATGTGGATTGCACTATTGGTATGGCATGTACATGCTCGTGGTTCACTACTAACAAGTCGCATACCTATTGAAATATTGGTATCTATTGAGGATTGAATCCTCTTCTCAATTGGTGTTGAGTTTTGTAAGTTGAGTCTTGCATTACAGAGCTGGTGCTCTTGTGGATTTGTAACTCTATTCAGTTGTTACTTATAAACCCAAGGATTGTAGTCCATAATAAAAATAAAATTGTACATACATCTTGTGTTCTCTGTGTTATTTTTGTTCATGTCTTACTAATGATATATGTTGTTGTTATCTGTTGCCGATATATGTTCACATAAAATTGGTTATAAATGATAATAATAAGTGATGAGTAAATGGTGATTGTTAACTAAGGAGTTTTTGTGAAGGAAATTTGAAATAGAGCCCTACACTAATTCACCCCCCCTCTCATTGTGGTTGGTGTGTCCAACATCTAGAATTAGAGCAAGCCTTCACTATAATCCTTAACAATCTTGGAGGAGATCCATGGACACACAAATGGATGATGAAGTTCCAATCCTTGATGAGGAGAATTATTCAACATGGAGAATAGAAATGAAAGTGCATTTGAAGGAAAAATGATCAGGTGTTTGGAAAGAAACTATTGGTGGATTGGTTCCCTTGAATAATAAGTCAAATTTTGTAGATCAGAAGGAAAAAAAGAAGAATGATTCATTGGCTCTCAAAATCATATTCAATGGACTCTCAATTTCTATCAAAGAGAGCATGGGACAATGCACTTCCACCAAGGATCTATGTCTAAATCTAGAGAAGACAGACCAAGGCAAAAAGGAATACACCAAAGACAACTCCATCAAGAATAATGAAGGTAAAGAATCTCCACAATCCTCTGATTGCAATAATTCTAAATGTGACGATGTTGAATGTTTCTTGACATGTGAAGAAGAAGATCTAGAAATTGTTTTTAAAGAATAATTATGCCATGGAAGAAGTAGAAGAAGAACTTTCAAATCTTAAAAAGAAAGTTGATTGGGGTCTATATGAATAAAACTATGGCCATAATTATATAGACTGAGCTGTCTTTCGGATAACACTAAAAGGTTTCTTGAAAATAATAAAAATCATATTTCGAAACTAAATAAAATGCTCAAGGAACAAGAAAAAAGTAAATGGCCTCAATTAGAAGAATAAGAAGAAGAGATCAAAATACTAAAGAATGAAATAGAAGAAAATAAGAAGGTAGATAATGAGATTAGAAAAAGTCTTGAAGTTAATATCCATCTCAAGACCCAAATTGAAGAAGCCAAAAGGGTTGAGGAACTACTAAAAAATCAAGTAAATGAAAAGGAAGAGTCATGTCATAAGTTGGAAGCTGAAGTTGTTGATCTTAGAAAGAAAGTAGAGAATTCAAACAAATTCTTGAATAGCTCAAAAATATTGAATGAAATCTTGGATAGTCAAGATAACCAAATTATAAATCAGGTCTTGGATACAACAAAGAAGATACACATATTGAAGCAAGCACCTCAAAGAATCTTGAGGTAAGTCCCTCATTCTCAAAAGATGGAAGTAATGTTGAAATTCAACCATCTACACAAGGGAAGGAAAATTTCAAAATAACAAAGCAAGGAAGACATCAAGAAGCCATCTTTACACCTCAAAGCAAATTTAGAAGAGAAACACCTTCAAGATGGACTCCAAAGAAAAGGTATGAAAAACAATTTCATGGTCACTGTTACTCATGTAATGAATATGGTGACAAAGCTTTGGAATGAAGATATTATGCAAGGAGATAAAATGAAAGGTTTCATAACACCCTAAGGTGTTGGAGATGTAATAAAGTAGGACATATTTCTGCTCATTGTCACACCATGAGATGCTACAACTATAGTGTATTTGGCCACCAATACCAGGATTACTGGAACACAAGAAGACAATCCATGAGGAGTGTTTCATATAGTATGACTAGAATAACACATGAGGCTAGAAGAGAAGACAATTTTGAAAAGATGGAATCTCAGAGCTTAAGTTATGAGAAGTTGGGACACCTTAAGTGGGTGAAGAAGACTGAACAATCAGAACATAATGGCATCCCTAAAGAAAGCTCAAGCTTGACTTCTTCTGAAGAATATGTTGGTTACATTGGTAACAGTCGCGTACATACTCAAACTTACCTATAAATAGGTCGCATACATATGTGATTTGTTTGTATAGCAGGCCGCATACATGTGGTAAACGCCTTGGAAAGTAGGCTATGCAAATAAGTTGCAGCTTGGTGTGATGGTATAACTTTGTGTTGCAGTGTCTGACATGGTTTGTTGCAGGGTCTGACATGGTTTATTGTAGGTTTTCATGATTACATTTTGGCATACATAATTGATGTATGTATGGTGATGACATATGGTTGAGTGTTGAAAGACTATCTTGGATGCATGGTACTAACCCTAGAGTGTGGATTGATACATTTTTTTGTTGAGGAACAATGTTGGTTGTGACAATGAAGTTATGGCACCTTGGTTATGAGATATATCATGATGATGCTAGCTAGAGATATCATTGATCTATTGAGGCACACTTCTAGTACATGCAGTTTTGGATGCTTAGTATTTGTTGTAGTGAATGGTGGTTGAGGAAGATCTGTTGGGATACATGGCTGGTACATATTTGAGTTCCATTGATATATCTTATGATGTATTATTAGAGGCATATTTGTTGGATATCTTGGTGCGTGCATTTGGCATGTGGTTGAGCTACATATTGGGACATGTATTTGATGAGTTGACAAGGTAGTTATATTGTACATCATTGATGAGACATATAGTTGATGCATGCTTGGTACACTTTTGGTACACTGATAGAGGCACCTTCTAGAAGTATGATTGGCACATGTTTTATGGTTGATATGGTATACATGTATGAGATCACATATTGATTATAGTTCATCATGTTTGGTGCATGGTGGATGCACTTTCTTGGTAAAGGTGGTGATACATGTTTAGTGAAATGTTGATGCACTCATAGATGGTATATGTTTGTGGGGGATAGTACTTGAATGAAGTACATCATTGGTATTACTTGTTTATCATATACTTTGGTACAAGATGACATAGTTGAGACACTTGATTGATTGAGATACATGGTTGTGGCACTTGGTTCATTGTAGAGGCGTGTCATGGGTGATATGACACTTGTTTGAGGCAGATGGTTGGCATGTTGGTAGAGGCATATGGTCGGTACACAATTGGCACATGTTCTTGGCATATGGTTGATACACTTCATTGATGATATCTTATGGTATATTGTATGGTATTGATGTGCATGGTTGATGTACGTAGGTGTTGTGCATGGTTGGCACACAATATGGCAAAGGTTGTACTTGATTGATTTTTTGTTCATGATTCTCTATTCACTGTTGAAATATATTTTTCTTCATGATGTATGGTATGGCACGAGTTTGATGCATAGACAGGTCCAAGGATTGTCATATAAAAAGTGGATCATTCTTGAGAAGTTGATCCATGTTCCAGTTGAGCAGTAGCATTTGCATCAGAAGCATACTGTAGTGGTAGCATATTGCAGAGAAGATAGGGGGAGACATACCCATAGGTGGATTCATTCTTCTTCCCATGATTTCAGGAGGAGATACTTATCAGATAAAAATACTTGGAGAAACAGAACAGAGGCATGGTTCCAGGGGGAGCGATGATCACAGGTGGAGCATGAGCGATATGTATTCATCATTACATCATAGTGATATCCCTTTTTCTAAAGGGGAGATATTATTCATAGAAATATCAAAGGCATCCAGGCAGGGGGAGAAGCCCCAAGGAAAGAACTACCCATTTCCATTGATGTCAAAGGGGGAGAGATAATCACATTGATGCAATTGAGATGACCATTGAGGAAGAGAAATGCCATATCTACATGTTTCCATCAATGATTGGTGTTGAAATCAATGTTGGTATTTCCATCAATGCCAAAGGGGGATATTGTTGGATCATGTTGTCATTGATGTCAAAGGAACAATGTCTTGTCATAGTATATTGATGAAGTATGTATTGTCATTGTTGTAAATGAATAGATGATCAATGTGTTGTCATTGATATATGATGTCATGCATAGATGAATATGGATCAATGTGTTTTCATTAATATATGATGCATAGATGGATGGATGAATTAATGTATTGATCGTTGGATCATATGGTCATCCATAGAATCAATGACAAAGGGACAATGTCATAGTGATGTATTATCATGGTTTATTCTAGTTAGATTGATGAAAAGATGACTCATTATTGTCTTGTCATCGTTGATAGGAAGTACAAATGGATAAACTCCAAAGTGGTCCCCTAATGGTGAAAGCCCTCACGGGAAGACGCTTTGCGGTTGAGTTATCCTAGAAGTATGGTTAGAGAACCCATTATTAATTGTGTAATAATGAGATGAATATCAGTGAATTTGTTAATGAAAATATCCTATATGGATAGTGTTTGTCATGCCATTTCCAGTGGTATGTGGAACGTCACATAAATCCTTAGGGTTTGAAAGTTATGGCCTTACGAAGTTGGAGGACCCTCATGTGTTGGCTAGAAGCCCCAAAAAGTCAAAGAAGTCAAAGTGCTTACAAAGAAGAAATAATTTAAATAATAAAGTGAAGTAATGAAGTAAAAAAGGATAATTTAAATATTAAAGTTAACGGAGAACTTTCTAATTATGGAAAGTGGTTATAAGAGGGTTAACCCTAAAATAAGGAAAGAAGGTTTAATGGAAAAGTGGCCATGTAAACAAAATGGCTAAGTGGACAAAGTTGGATAAAGGTGGCTATGTGGACAAATGGTTATGTTGATAAAGTATACATGTGGACAAAGTGGCCTAGTGGATGCTTCTAAGGAAGCTACTTGGAGAGTATAAATAAGAGGCAAGGGTCTCTTGTAAAGATATCTCTCTTGAGAATATATTGAAGATATATTATGAGGAAGAGAGTGATTGCAATTTCTCATGGACGCATCAAAGTTTTTGTAAGTCTGACATCTTGATGGAAAAAGTTTCAAAACTTCTTAAACCCTAGTTTCTGAAGGAGCACGTAGGCTGCATTGAGACTGAGCGCGTACATACACGAGCTACAATGAGGCATGACACATACACATGCAGGATGAAGAAGATCAGAGTGTGTATAGTTGAAGAAAGTCATGGAGACTTGAGTATGAGCTGGTGTCAGGTTCCTAAAGGATCAAGCAAGTTCTCGATCTGCATTCTATGGGATCATATCTGCCATAGAAGTTCTGGTATGGTTACACGTTTTTTTTTATGGATACTCTTGCTTATGATATGGTGAATTATTGAGGCATTCTTGGTATGCATGTTGTGATATGGTTTTATTGGTTCATTGAATGAGTGACCAACACCCTTATGTTTCAGTACTGATATGGTTTCCATATTATATTGGTTACTTATACATGATTGAGTAACATTCATATTGTATGGTTGAGGAGAATGAGTAAGTTGTTGGAGAGCATAGATGTGTTGTTATTGGTTATGGTACATATTGGACAGTAAAGGGAAGAAGTGGATGTGATAGAGGATGCAAAAGATATGATTTTTCATGGAGAGAGGAAACCCTAGTTCTTAAGGAGGCACACACAGGCTGTTGTGAGCTAGACCACGTACATAAACGAGATGCACTATTGGTAGGGCACATACATATGTGTGTTGCACTATTGACAGGTCGTGTACCTATTGACGCATTGGTATCTATTGAGGATTGAATCCTCTTCTTAGTTGGTGTTGATTTGTGTAAGTCGAGTCTTGCATTGCAGAGCTAGTTCTCTTGTGGAGTTGTAACACTATTCAGTTGTTGCTGATAAACCCAAGGATTTTATTCCATAATAGAAATAAAATTGTACATACATCTTGTGTTCTTTGTGGTGATGGCTTGCTGATGATATATGTTGTTTTTATCTGTTTCTTATATATGTTCACATACAAATGGTTATAAATGAAAGTAATAAGTGATGAGTAAATGGTGATTGCTAACTAAGGATTTTTTGTGAAGTAAAGTTGAAATAGATCCCTACACTGATTCAACCCCCCCTTTCAGTGTGGTCAGTGTGTCCAACACGAGAGATATTGAAAGAGGACAAAGAGAGATGGATCATGAAGGATTGTAATTCAAGATCTTGGATAGGTAGAGAAGGAATTCCATCTAGAGATCATATCTAATAGAATAGAGAACCAAGGTTGTTGTAAGTGGATTTCATTCAAGCAAATCCATAGGGAAGAGTTGTGTCGTAGAGATTTTTCCATACAATATTTCCATACATGTACGTGGGAACCAATTAAGACACACATGTGTATGTGAGTGTGAATTAGGAACAATCACATATAGATCTAATCCAGGAAAATCTCAGTGGCCACCCACCTATTCCAACTGGTTCAAAATAGTTCATTGTCAATTTACTATTTTTAGCAGTTCTTCGGTTCCTAAACTTTTAGGGCAATTTTGAGGTCCTAAACGACATTTTTTTCATGATCAAGAACTTCAATGAATTTGATTATTTGGGTTGGTTTTTGTTGATTTCAACCCTTGAAGAAAGTTCGGTAGAGAATTCTAATAGCACAAAGGTTTGGGTAATCGACCCAAGTTTGTTTGATGTATAATGGTATGAGTTTTAATATATTTTAAGGTAAGACTATTCTATATGGATAGTACAAGTCATTCCATTTCTAGTGGTATGTGGAACATCACATAACTCCTCATGGTTAGAGAGTTATGGCCATGTGAAGTTGGAGAACCCTCATGAGTCATCTAGAAGCCCCAAAAGGTCAAAGTAGTCAAAGTGGTTGGAAACAAGAAATTATTTAAATAAGACTATTCTAGATGGATAGTACATTTCATACCATTTCCAGTGGTATGTGGAACGTTACATAACTCCTCATGGTTAGAGAGTTATGGTTATGTGAAGTTGGAGAACCCTCATGAGTCATCTAGAAGCCCCCAAAGGTCAAAGTAGTCAAAGTGGTTGCAAGAAGAAATTATTTAAATAATAAAGTGAAGTGATGAGTGTACTATAAGTCAAAGTGGATACAAAATAAATTATTAAAATAATAAATTTAATGGAGAAATTACTAAGTAGACAAGTGGTTAGAAATGGGTTAGCCCTAAAATAAGGAAAGTGGTTTAACATGGTTTGAAGGTAACCCCTTGAGGAAGCTACATAAAAGTATAAATAACAGGAAATGTTCTCTCATTTTAATTACACTTGAGCATATTGAATATCTATAAGTGAATGAGGAAATCAA
Organism: Picea engelmannii; assembly: GCA_009831015.1. Lineage (NCBI taxonomy): Eukaryota > Viridiplantae > Streptophyta > Pinopsida > Pinales > Pinaceae > Picea > Picea engelmannii. The sequence goes on along the minus strand of ML776745.1, from coordinate 614,995 downwards.
AGGATATCTAAGGAGAATTTCCGAGGGAAGGTGAAGTAAAGAAGGCCGAAATTCAAGGGAAGATAAATTCTTTTGATGATGATTTCTATGGTATCTTATTTATAGGTCATATCACCATTTTTGAAACAATTTTTTTCCAAGAATGATTCAGACTACGAAATATGGAGGCAGCTGAGGAAACATATCCAAGTAGCTGTCATAAAAATTTTAGCTTGTGGGTCCTTGTATTTTTGGAGTTACACTCCGTGCAAAATAGGGTTTGTGGATAGTCCTGAAGCTAGTCTAAAATAGGTGTTTCGAGTAAAAACATCATAACTTCTTCATAACAGATCCAAATTTAGTAAGAACAAATGTATTGGTTAGAATACAATATGTATTATTTTTTGTACCATTTTCAGATCCATACAACAAATATTCTTTGTGGGGCATGCTCTACATGTTCTCTCTCTAGAATAAGCCAAAATTCAACAAGGTATGCCATTTTTTCTATAAATCCTTTTCTGAGAGGTTCCAAGCAGTGAAACCTAGAGGAATTGCATAAAATACACTGAAGAACATTTTGCGTTATTTTCATATATTTATTCATTACACGTACATAGTTATGATTATTTCAACTTAGGGTTGTTGACTAATCCAAAATTAGTCATGTGAGACTAAAGTAAAGTTTGATGAAAATACTAGTATCGTGTTGTTAAAGTTAAGGAAGGTTTGCAAGTATGTGATCATATACACCAGGTCTATTATAGAGTTACAAATCATATTTGGATGATGAAATTGAGGTGGGATTTTGGTTGAGGTACAAGTTGGGTACATGGTTGAGACAAGTAGTTGATGAGTTGGAACATACATGAGGTGTATAGTTGATGATGTTGGTACATCTTGATGAGTGATAGTTTATGTGTATTTGATGCATGATTGGTAAATATTTGGTGCAATTTTGATGCACTCATTGATGGTACAGGTTGAGGTATAGGTTGGTGCGTGGTTGATGCACTTGTTTATGGTACAAGTTGATTACAGGTTGTTTGGTACAGGTTGTTACAGGTTTTTTGGTGCAGGTTGATTGGTATAGGTTTACAACAATATATCTCACATTGATAGTGTGACAGTGGTTCCATCATTCTAATTCTACATCGAGGCGGTTGGACGAGGCAAGGATATGTGGTTGTATCCACCTTTTGGTTGTATTTGGATAACATAGGGGGTTCTAGCCTCCTTTTAGTTGTAACCAAAGAATTGGGGAGTTGGAGCTTCCCTCAGGTTGTATCCTGAGAAACTAAGGGGTTGGAGCCTCCTTGTAGTTTTAGTTGGAAAAAAAAGGAAGTTGGTTCTTCCAATGAATGTAATTCTTAAAAACATACAAGAAAAAACATGATGTGGTTTTATCCCGCTTTGGGTTTCCACGTAAAACATTGGTGTACTTTGTATGTGTATGATTGCTCATTTTTTCATTGTTTATTTACTTTGAAACGATTGGATGATAATGCTACATTGATATAGCACTTTCATTTTATGGTTAAAAAGGATTAAATTTCTCTATTACTGATTCACCCCCCCTCTCAGTAATCCAACAATTGGTATCAAAGTAGGTTCCTTCAAGAAACAATTTAGCCACTGGAAGGAGATCATGGATTATTATTAGAATGGAGTACCACTGTTTAATGGTCAAAATGGTTTAAAGTATGAACTATGGAGTGGTAGGAAGAAAGTATTTTTACAGGCACAGGGGTATTATATTTGGCTATCAGTCATTACAAGATATGATAGTTCAAAAATGGAAAAGACTAAAGCCAAGAAGGAATTGAAGAAGAATAAAAAAATAGCAATGGATTTCATCTAGGAAGAATTACCTAATCCGGTAAAAGAAAATGTTGGTAAATGTTCATGAGCCAAAGAACTTTGTGATAAGTTACATGATATATATTATTCACCCATCGCATATTCATAAAATTCTGAAGAAGATGTAGGTACAAATCAAGAAGACATATATTCACCATGTCAAACATATGCACAATATGAAGAGTACATAATCAACATAGGTATGTTGTTTTTCTTTAATTGTGAAAAACATTGACATCTTGAAATAGAATTCCATGAAGGAAATGAGACAGAAAAAATAATTGAAAAAGAAGACAAAGAATTGATTAGTTCTTTAGATGAACTAAGAAAACAAAGAGAAGAAAACAAGTCACTCAAGAAAGAATTAATGAAACAAAAGGAAAGTGCTCACATTTTTGAAGAAGCCCAACAGGTCATCAAGAAGTTAAGAACTCGGCTTGAAGAAGTGAAAAGAACAAAAGAAGTCATGAAGTCTCAGATAATGAAGAAAGAAGAAGAGGTTGAGAAGATTGCAAAAGAGGTTGTCACATTGAGAATTAAAATTGTCAAGCTCAACAATAACTTTGAAGAGACAGAAAAATCCACATCAATTATAGAGAATGAAGAGAAGCACTCTAGGTTTCTAGAAAAGAAGAATGAAGAAAATAGAAAGAGTTATGCATAAGTACTCAAAGGAAGGAATCATGGTCAACCAGAACCTAAGAAAACTATTAAAGATACATCTTCAAGAATACCATCCATGTTCAAGCCACAAAGAAGATTCAATCATGATCATGATCAGTAAAGGCATAAATTAAGAAGGACTACACCACAAAGAAGATCATTCACTCCCAGGTATGCAAATTTCTTTTATGGTCATTGTTTTTATTGTACTAATTTTCCAAATAAGGTTGCAGATTGCAGGGATTATAAAAATGTTCAAGCAAGAAATGCATTTGTGGCCCCATGTAACATTGAATGTTACAAATGTCATAACTATGGACACATAGCTAGTGATTGTAGAAACATGATCGATACTCCCATGAAAGAGAAGATTGATATCATATATAAGAAAGTATGGATAAGAAAACACGAAGAACGGGTGAACAAAGACCAGGTCCCAGAGATCGCAAGATTGGTAATAAAATGAGATGAAGAAAATTATACAAAGAAAAAGAAAGATATCAGATACAGAAAGGCTTGGAAAATAAATGAAATAAAAGGATAGGTAAATAAGGAACAGGTTCAAGAGATTGTAATTTCAGGAATTGTAGTGAAAGATGAATCCACAGAAAAAAATAAAGAAGTCAAAGCTCAAAGAGATAATGAATCTACCAATGAAGATGATGATGAATACACATCAGAGCAGGAATTGTTCTGAGCCATATGGCTTAGAGACTCCCAGGTAACATGAATATTATACAGGGGGAGTCTATGCAATAGTTGTGACAGACCAAAGAACCACCCTTCGAGCAGTTTGCAGAGTTTGAGTAGACATATCCATAATAGTTAGTTAGCATAAGTACAGTTTGATAGTTGTAGTAGTGAAGACTTCATGATAGTATAGTAATAAATGAGTCAACATTATGGACAGTTATGCACTAGAGTCTTGGAAAGTATGCACATACATGGATTTGTAAGAACACTTAGTAGGTTTGGACATATATATGACAGTGGATGAGAGCATGGATTCATAGATTGGTTCATAGACAAAGGAACATTATGGATGTTAATTACACATGAAATGGATTGAATAATGCTAATGGATTCCAAATTGATAGATATTTTTTGGACACATGCAGTGCATACGAAAATTCACATTCAAAACAGAGTAATGCTCAGAAACAACAATGAAAAAACTCCCCACGAGCTATGGAAAGGAAGACCATCAAATGTGAAGTACTTCATAATATTTGGAAACAAATGTTACATCAAAAGAGATGATGGAAGAATGGGAAAGTTTGACTCTCGTGTGGACAAAGGAGTACTTGTTGGTTACTCAAGTACAAGGAAAGGAAACAAGTGTTACAATATGAGATTGAACAAAGTTGTGGAAAACATCAATGTAACAATTGATGAAATGAGTGGATGAGAATCAAAGGATGAAGATAATGAATCAGTGGAACAATTTTATGAAGAAGAAGCAAAATATGAAGAAGAAGTAGAAGAACAAGATGAAGAAGATCATACAAAGGTAGAATAACAAGTTTAGCAAGTACCTCCAAAGACACCTAGAAAATGAGCACAAAAGAATCATCCTTCAGATCAGATTATTGGAAACAAGGATGCACGAGTTGAGACCAGAAGAAGAATCCATTCACCAGAACAAATGCATGTAGCACTCTTATCTACGATTGAACCAAATAGTTTTGAAGAGTCCAACAATGATAAATTCTGGAATACGACCATGGATGAAGAATTGGATCAAATAGAGAAGAATGACACTTGGGAATTGGTTCCAAGACCAAAGAATAAGAATGTGATAGACACAAAGTTAGTTTTTAGAAATAAATTGAATGATGATGGGCATGTTACAAGGAAAGAATCTAGATTGGTATGTAAAGGATATGCACAAGTTGAAGGAATCGACTTTGAAGAGACATTTTCCCCAGCTGCCATAATCGAAGAAATTCAATTTCTTTTAGCTTATGCATGATCCAAGAATATTAAGTGTATCAGATGGACGTGAAATCATATTTTTTAAATGGGGATCTTGAAGAAGAATTCTACATCGAACAACCAGAAGGATTTCAGTTGTTAGAGAATGCAGATTATGTTTGCAAATTGAATAAGGCCTTGTATGCTCTAAAAAAGGCTCCTAGAGCATGGTACTCTGGATTGGATAAATATATACAACAGGCAGGGTTCAAAAAAGGAAGTGCAAACAACAACCTCTACACCAAGGTAACTCAAGAAAGTATTTTATTAATTGAAGTTTATGTTGATGATAGTATTTTTGGAAGTAATGATTATAGGTTAAGCCAAAAATTTGTAAATAATATTGAGAATGAATTTGAAATGTCATTACTTGGAGAATTATCCTACTTTCTGGGTCTTCAGATACATCAAAGAAACCAAGGAATTTTATTTCTCAAACTAATTATATCAGATAAATGATAAAGAGGTTTGGAATGGAAGATTGCAAACCAGTTACCACTCCTATGCAAACCAGTTGCAAGTTGAGAAAAGATGATGATTCAAAGTCTACAGACCAGAGGAAAAATAGGTCAATGATTGGTAACTTACTTTATGTGACAACATACAAACCATATGTAATGCAGGCAGTTGGACAAGTGGAATGATTTCAAGAAGAACCAAAGGAATCACATGTATTAGCAGTGAAGAGGATTTTCAGATATCTCAAAGGAACATAAGAGTTTGGATTATAGTATCCAAAGGAAAATATCTATCACTTATTTCCTACACAGATGCAGATTTTTCAAGTTGCATTGATGACCGACAGAGCATCAATGGAGCAATGTTCTACTTGGGTGAGTGTTTAGTATCTTGGCTAAGAAAGAAACAATCATCGATATCTATTTCTACAACCGAAGAAGAGTATATTACAACAATAGAATGTTATACTCATGTTCTATGGATGAAACAAACTTTGACAGATATATAGGTTGAGTATGATGATCCCATTCCAATCTATTGTGATAATACAAGTGCAATCACTATCTCAAAGAACCCGGTGATGCACTCCAAGACGAAGCATATTCCAATAAAGTATCACTTTCTACAGGAACAGGTTGCAGAAAAGAACATCATAGTTGAATATGTGGGCACAAAAGAACAAGTGGAAAACATCTTTACAAAACCGCTTCCAAGGGAATCCTTTGAGTATCTTTGCCAGAGACTCATAGTAATTTGTACTCTAAAATGAATGCTTTTGAATGATTAATGTATATGTCTTATATTTACATGAGGAAGAACCATAAAGAGCAAATTTCAGGTTGGGAGATCATTTTTAGGAAGAGTTCAGTCAGGGGGAGCAGCCCCGAATGGAAATATACCTTTTCCATTGATGAAAAAGAGGGAGAGATTTATTAGATGCAAAGGTAAATTCTTGGAGAAAGAGCACATAGGCATGGTTCCATGGGGAGCGATGGTCGTCGGGGGAGAATGAGTGATATGAATTCAATATTTCATCAGAGTGTTTCCATAAATTCCAAAGTGGGATATTGTTGATTATTTGGGTTGATTTTCATTGATGTCAACCCTTGAAGAAAGTTGGGTAGCGAATTTAGATAGCACAAAGGTTTGGGTAATGGACCAAAGTTTCTTTGTTTTATAATGGTATAAGTCTTAATATATTTGAAGGTAATAATATTCTATATGGATAGTACATGTCATTCCATTTTCATTGGTATGTGGAACGTCACATAAATCCTCACAGTTAGAGAGTTATGGCCATGTGAAGTTGGAGAACCCTCATGAGTCATCTAGAAGCCCCAAAAGGTCAAATTACTCAAATTGGTTGGAAAGAAGAAATTATTTAAATAAAACTATTTTTAGATGGATAGTACATGTCATTCCATTTCCGGTGGTATGTGGAACATCACATGACTCCTCACAGTTAGATAGTTATGGCCCTGTGAAGTTGGAGAACCCTCATGAGTCATCTAGAAGCCCCAAAAGGTCAAAGTAGTCAAAGTGGTTGCAAAGAAGAAATTATTTAAATAATAAAGTGAAGTGATGAGTGTACTATAAGTCAAAGTGGATACAAAATAAATTATTTAAATAATAAAGTTAATGGAGAAATTACTAAGTGGACAAGTGGTTAGAAGTGGGTTATCCCTAAAATAAGAAAAGTGGTTTAAGATGGTTAGAAGGTAACCCCATGAGGAAGCTACATAAAAGTATAAATAAGAGGAAAGGGTCTCGTATTTTAATTACAATCGAGAATATTGAATATATATAAGTGACTAAGGTAACCAAAGGATATCTAAGGACAATTTCTGAGGGAAGGTGAAGTAAAGAAGGTAGAAATTCAAGGGAGGATCAAAAAATTTGATGATGCTTTCTCAGGTATGTTATTTACATGTCATCTCACCATTTTCGTAATAAGTTTTTTTCTAAAATGATTCAGAATGAGAAATATGTAGGTCATTGAGGAAACATATCCAAGTAGCTTTGATAAAAATTCCATCTTGTGGGTCGTTGTATTTTTGGAGTTACACTCCGTGGAAAATAGGATTTGTGTCTAGTCCTGAAACTAGTCTAAAATATGTGTTTCAAGTAAAAACGACATAAATTCTTCATCAAATATCCAAATTAAGTAAGACTAAATGTATTGGTTATATTACATTCTTTAGTATTCAGTGTACCATTTTCAGATACATGCAAAAAATATTTCGTGTGGGGCACACTCTACAAGCTCGTTCTCTAGAATAAGCCAAAATTCAACAAGATATGTCATTTTTTCTTCTGAGAGGTTCCAAGCAGTGAAACCTGGAAGAATTGCATAAAATAAACTGAAGAACATTATCTATTGTTTTCAATTCTTTATTCATTATAGCTACATAGTTATGATTATTTCAAGTTATGGTTGTTGACTAATATAAAATTAGTCATGTGAGACTAAAGTAAAGTTTGATAAAAACACTAGTCTCTTGTTGTTAAAGTTAAGGAAGGTTTGTAGGTATGTGATGATATACACTAGGTCTATTACAGAGTTATAAATCATATTTGTATGATGAAATTGATGAGGGATTTTGCTTGAGGTACATGTTGGGTACATGGTTGAGACAAGTAGTTGATGCGTTGGCACATACATGAGGTGTATAGTTGATGATGTTGGTACATCTTTATGAGTCATTGTTTATGTGTATTTGATGCATGATTGGTACATATTTGGTGCATAGTGGATGCACTCATTGATGGTATAGGGTGAGGTACAGATTGGTGCATGGTTGATGCATTTGTTTATGGTACATGATTACAGATTGTTTGTTACAGGTTGTTACAGGTTGTTTGGTATAGGTTATTGGTATAGGTTATTACAGGTTGTTTGGTGTAGGCTGATTGGTATAGGTTTATAGCAATATATCTCACAGTGGTAGTGTGGCACTGGTTCCATCATTCTACTTCTACGTCAAGGTGGTTGGATGGGGGAAGGACAGGTGGTTGTAGCCACCTTCCAGTTGTAGCCGGAGAACATAGGGGGTTGTAGCCCCCTTCTGGTTGTAGCCATAGAATTAGGGAGTTATAAATTCCCTCGGGTTGTATCATGATAAACTAGAGGGTTGGATCCTCCTTCCAGTTGCAGCTGGAAAACAAAAGAATTTGGTTCTTCCAATGAATGTAATTCTTAAAGACATATAAGAAAAAGCATTCTATGGTTTTCTCCCTCTTTGGGTTTTCACGTAAAAACACTAGTGTATTGTGTATGTGTATGATTTAACATTTGTTCATTGTTTATTTACTCTGCAACTATTGGATGATAATGCTACATTGATATAACACTTTCATTTTATGGTTAGAAATGATTAAATTTATCTATTACTG
>ML776745.1:578348-606632 GCA_009831015.1 Picea engelmannii | reverse complement strand
TCTCAGTAATCCAACAAATGAAATCCAAAGGCTCTTATTGAGACCCAAAAATGAATCTCCTCGTCGATACCTTTCCAATGAGTTATTGTGTGCCCCAAATGAAGATTGTATGCCAAAAATACACCCCTGGGAAGTTGATACACCAAACTACCCAAAACGGGGTCCACAAAACTGTTTCCTTTTCATCTTACGAGGTTGGGGTTTTGGATTTTATTTATGTTAAAAAGGAATTTGGAGCCTCATTGTAACAATCATTGTCTTGTGAATGTGATTATTTGTCACATCTCTTCTCAGAGATAAGCTGCCAGCATTCTATCGAGTCTTTCACTCTGTATTGATACAGTTTTGTACATTTATCCCATTAATAGAAATTATGTATTATTTTATATTTGTGTTTATGGTTATATATATGATATATCTATGTTATATTATTGGATATATGATATATCTATGTACATTTATTTATTATACCTCCGCTCTCATTTCATGCTGAAAATAATATGGATCAGTGGTATCAGAGCTAGCTTCTCTTGATAATTTTTTAGTACATGTCCCCGACGAGGCCCAAGTATATAAATTTGGTTCTCGAGCTTGTATATCTTGATGAAAATCAACCTCGCATGCCCAATAAACCCTCCATGTTATAAGAAAAGAAAAACGACAGAGAAAAAGATTATATTAATTTGTTGTTGGAGCAAGCTCTCATGCAACAGAGCGACGAAATGATGGAGAATTTTCCCCACATCCTTCAATGTTTGTCGATAACAACAGGTTCATATTCATCAAGAAACCACTTTGGAGGAACCTCTCCTTTCAAGGTACAATTTTATTTTTATAATCCTGTATTTGAAGGTCAGATAGATGAATATGCCCTAGAAAAATGTTTAACTCTGCTAGAAGGTTATTTCTATGTTCACAATTTTTCCAACAAGGAAAATATCACCTTCTCACTCCTTAAGGATCTCCCCCATGCCAAAAATTGGTGGGAAACTTACTGGGATAAAAGTTCCACAGAGGAGTCTAGAATATATGGGGTCGAGCCCACTTGGGATTGTTTTATGGATGTCGTCAAGGAACAATATTACCCTGTTGGTAACTATGACGACCAATACATGAGATGGACCACATTGCGGCAAGAGAGGGGCCAAACAGTGTCGGAGACCACAAATAATTTTCATATATTGTGCACCAAGCTAGGTATCAAAGACTCTAAGCAACATGTGGTTCTAAAATACCGCAGATCTCTGAATAGGTACATCCAAACCGAAATGGATTTTATGGAAATCTCATCACTGGGAAATGTCTATCGATATGGGATCAAAATTGAGTAAAAATTTAGGCACCAGAAGAAATGGGAGTTCATGTCTACAAATCCACAACAACCAAAGTATGGTAAAGATGACCCTAACAACAAGCCTCCAGAAAACTAGTCCAAGCCATAGGAAAATAATTGTAACACAAAGAGGAAGAAGGACACTAGAAAGTGGTGTGATTTCCACAAAATCCCTTGCGCAACATTGATGCATGTCACTCAAAAATATAATTGGTGGTCGAGGTCAAAGAAAAGGATTCGAACCATGATTCGGAATTTGATTTAGAAAATAATGGGTGAAGATAGATCATCGACGTAGAGCCCACTGCTACTGTCACGACCGAAAAAATTCAACTAGAAGAACCAACAAATCTTGAAGAAGGGGTGAACATTTTTCATTCATAGATGTGGGTGAAGGGGACCCCACTACATTTTATTATTGATAGCAGAAGCCAGGAGAACCTCATCTTAGTAGAGGTCGTCAAAAAGTTGGGATTGTTGACAACACCACACTCGCAGCCATAGAATATTGGGTGGATTTGCCAAGGACAAGATCTTTGTCTCAGCCATAAGTGTCAATTTTCATACGACATTCATCCCTTCACGTATGAGGTATTATGAGATTTTTCCCCACTAAATGTCTGTGATGTTATTTTGGGCCAACCAGATATGTGGAATATCCATGTTATTTGTGAGTCTCGACCCCGTATTGTCATTTTTACTCTGGGGGTCATCTCTATAGGATACCAGAGGTAGTTTCAACTAATTTCCCACCAAAACAGTTCTGCAAGGTAATATCTCATACTGCAAAAATCAACCTCTTCACAATCTGTTCAAAAGATGAACAAAAGGACACTTCAACCACTACAGCCTTGGCCCGAGACCTTTCTTTCCAACATAAGAAAATTGTAGAAGAGAAAGAAGATATTGTTTCTTCACCTACAATGTACCTACATACTTCCCAGTCAAGCCAAGATACAATAGGTTGGTTGAAAATATTCAATCCCTCCAGCAGCAGGTTCGTGGCTATCTTCAACAAGCTAAGAAACGTGACTTCTCATCAAGGCAAACAACTCACCAAGATTCAGATTCAACACAAACTTTCCCCTCTCCCCTGGGAACTCAACACAATGGATACCATTTCTTCCTAAGGAGGTAGTATTGATCCAAGAGGATATCAGTGGCCACCCACCTATTTCAAATGGCTCAAAACAGTTCATTAGAAATTTACTATTTCTAGCATTTCTTCGATTCCTAAACTTCTGGGGCCATTTTGAGGGCCTAAACGACGTTTTTTTCACGATCAAGCACCTCAATTATAATTAAGGGCTTTGATTGATCCCCCAAAATAAATATCCTCATCGATACCTTTCCAATGAGCTATCATGTGCCCAAAACAGATACTGTATGCCGAAGTTACACCCCCGGGAAGTTGATACACCAAACTACCCAAAACAGGGTGCACACAAATGTTGGATTTTCATCTTTCGGGGTTAGGGTTTTGGATTTTCTTTATGTTAAAAAGGCATTTGGAGCCTCATTTTAACAATCATTTTCTTTTTAATGTTAGTAGTGTTCACATCTCTTCTCAAAGATAAGCTTCCACCATTCTAGTAAGTCTTTCACTCTGTATTTCTACAATTTTGTACATTTCACTCATGAATAGAAATTGTGTATTACTGTATCTCTCTATCTATGGTTATATATTTTTTATATTATTGGATATCTAATATTCTCTATACATTTATTTCTCATATCTCCACTCTCGTTTCGTTCGGAATAATCCAAATCAATATTGAAAAGTATGCAGTCATGGGTCGTAAAATAGATCAAACTTTGCTAGGTTTGTCTACAGTTGTATTTCTCTCAGTGGGTCATTATCCATATTATGGGAGCCCTAATTTTAGCATGATAAAATCATTCTCAACACTGGTTTCACTCTGAGTTTTTTCCCATGGGTATCTACCCGAAAATATTGGCATTTAAGTGTGCATGATTTGGTTTCCAGTTTTTTCTTCCACTCCATGTTTAAAGTTGAATATTTTAGCAGTGTATTTTTTTTTTGGTGAGCTTCTAATATGATTCAGAGTAAGGAAATCACTAGATAACAAGGTATGTAGGTGTTGGATTAATGGTTTTTCAACATGGTATCATATCACATTCTCTGAAGGGAAGCTAAATCATAGATCCATAGAAATGGATAGTAGATCTATAAGATCCGTAGGAGATATTAGCAGATTCATAACCAATGGAAAGAAATCAAAGGACATATTTCAAGGGAAAAATCATACCAGGGAAGGACTAAGGTTTTGCAAGTTTACAGATATGTATGTAGGGTTATATTAGGGATAGGCATGTGCTTATTTGGGTGTTAGTAAGCACAAGAATGTACATACATGGGTGTTAGTGAGCAGAGGTGTGTACATATACGGGCGCCAATAGAACAGGAACATACATACACAGGTGTCATTGAGAAAAATCATGTACATACGTGGGTTCTAATGGTCACAAGAACATACAAGTCCATACAAGTTAATATAGGGGAAGTTTTTATTTCCCACAGTAGTTTATTGGGTCTTAGGGATGGCATCAACACCATTGAGAATTGAAGATAGATTGTATGAAGCATCCAAGTTTTATCTTGGAAAGCAAGAGTAACTTTGGTTTTGAAGGAGTATGACCTTTGGGAGTTAGTGGAAAAAGTATTTACTCCACCAATAGATCCGACACCTTGGAAGCTCACAACAAGAAGGAGATCAAATCAAAGATGTTCCTCTTGGATTCAGTGAAGGATCATTTAATTCCTCACCTATTTGAGAAGAATATAACCAAAGAGATGTTTGATGCCTTGGTCGTAAGTTTATTCCATAGAAAGAACATGAATAGGAAAATGGTTTTAAGGAATAAACTCAGATTGATACAAAGGTCTATATATGATAATGTTACCAACTATCCCATGAGGATCACACAGGTGCATGATCATCTTGAAAACATAGGGGATAAAATAGAGGATGTAGAGCTCATGAATATGGCATTGAATGGTCTTCCTGAGTCTTGGGAACCATTTTTCAAAGTATTTTTCACTCAGGAAAATATTCCATATTGGCAGATACTTTGGGATGATTGCATCTAGGAAGAGACTCAGGGGAAGTATAAATAAGGAAAGCAGGGATATTAAGAGGAGGATAACTCGACCCTTGTTGGTAAGAAAATAAAGGGAAAAGGAAAGGGTTACAAGCATAACAATGAGGATTCAAATGAAGTGCTTCACATGCCATGAGTATGGGCACTATGCATCACAATGTCCAGAGAAGAAGGGGTAAGGGAAGATGTATACAACAACATCAACATCGACGCGGCTAGATAAGTTTGAAATAAAGTTTGAGAAGTAATTATCAATGTTTTCATGCCTCTCTACTAGCACCAACTCAATGAGTGTGTGGTAATTGAACAATGGTGCTTCTCATCACATGACGTGGACACATGAGTTATTCACTAGATGGTCAAAGGAGGACTCATATCTACAGGTGGAGCTTGGAACTCATGCAATGTGTGGTGTAGAGGGAGTTGGGACCGTCAATCAGGTTCTATATTGAGTTAGGAGGGTTTCTGAAGGTGGTGGATATTTTGTATGTACTAGAACTAAAGAAGAACTTGATCTTAGTTTCAGTTTTGGAGGAGATGGGTTTTGCTGTGAATTTTCAAAGAGGGAAATTACTCATATGTTCAGAGGGAGATATCCCTGTCACAACAGTTAAAATTTGTTTTAGAGAGGGGTAGGTTATAAAGGTTGCAAGGCCAACTTGTAAGAGGATCCAAGGGGATCTTGAATCATGGATCAATGTCAGTGGTAGAATATGAGGAGTAGGAGGCTTCAAATAGTGAACAACTGGAGGGAACATAGTTAATAGAGAATTACAAAGTTGGGAGTCAACCTTCATATGGGAAGAGGGAGTTATCCCCTTCCATTTATGTCAGGATATTGAGTTGGTACGAGATGAGATCAATGGATTCTTTGGGTAAGGAGGATTCTAGGAGCACATTGAGGGAGAGAAGACCTTAAACAAATTTTCCAAACTTCGTGGCATTGATATGTAGCATCATCGATTCCTTGACTTCCAGTATTCAAGGAGCAACATACCAACCATAGATGATTTTAGGGGATAAATTTCGCAAATGGGCTAATTTTCCATGGTTTTTCTCAAAAAAAGATTCGCCAATTTCCATTTTTTCTAAAAACAATTCGCCCAAATTTCATAGTATAAAATCATTTACCTTAAAAAGCGTCAAAATTTTATAGAAACTATTGATTAATTGGGTTGGTTGTCATTGATGTCAACCCTTGAAGAATGTCTAGTAGCGAATTATGGTAGCACAAAGGTTTGGGTAATGGACCCAAGTTTGTTTGATGTATAATGGTATAAGTTTTGATATATTTGCAGGTAATACTATTTTAGATGGATAATACATGTCATGCCATTTCTGGTGGTATGTGGAACATCACATAACTCCTCACGGTTTGAGAGTTATGGCCTTATGAAGTTGGAGGACCCTCATATGTTGGCTTGAAACCCCAAAAGGTCAAAGAAGTCAAAGTGCTTGCAAAGAAGAAATTACTTAAATAATAAAGTGAAGTGACAAAGTCAAAGAGGATTATTTAAATAATAAAGTGAAGTGACAAAGTCAAGGGGGATTATTTAAATAATAAAATGAAGTGACAAAGTCAAAGAGGATTATTTAAATAATAAAGTGAAGTGACAAAGTCAAGGAGCATTATTTAAATAATAAAGTAAATGGAGAACTTTATGATTATGGAAAGTGATTATAATAAGGTTAACCCTAAAATGAGGAAAATGGGTTAAGTAGTCAAGTGGCTATTGGATATATGGACAAGTGGAAAATTGGGCAAAGTTGGACATAGGTGACTATGTGGACAAAGTGGTCTACAAGATGCTTCTAGTGAAGCTACGTGAAAGTATAAATAAGAGGCAAGGCTCTCTCATTTCAATTACACTTGATCATATTTAATATCTACAGGTTACTGAGGTAACCAAAGGATATGTAAGCCTAATTTCAGAGGGATGGTGAATTAAAGAAGGCTGAAATTCAAGGGAGGATAAATTCTTTTGATGATGCTTTCTAAGGTATGTTATTTACAGGTCATCTCACCATTTTCGCAATAACCTTTTTTATAGAATGATTCAGACCATGAAATTGGGAGTCCATTTAGGAAACATATCCAAGTAGTCGTGGTATGAATTTAAGCTTGTGTATCATTGTATTTTTGGAGTTACACTCCATGGAAAATAGGGTTTGTGGCTAGTCCTGAAACTAGTCTAAAACACGTGTTTCAGGTAAAAACATCATAACGTCTTCATAATAGATCCAAATTCAGTAAGACCAAATGTTTTGGTTAGAGTACAATCTATAGTATTCTGTGTACGATTTTCAGCTCCACACAACGAATATTTCGTTTGGGGCACACTCTACAAGTTTTCTCTCGAGAATAAGCCATAATTCAATAAGTTATGCCACTTTTGCTATAACTCCTTTTTTGAGAGGTTCCAAGTAGTGACCTGGAGAAATTGCATAAAACACACTGACGAATATTATGTATTATTTTTAGATGTTTATTCATTACAGGTACAGTTATGATTATTTCAAGTTAGGGTTGTTGACTAATCCAAAACTAGTCATGTGTGACTAAAGTAAAGTTTGATGAAAATGCTAGTCTCTTGTTGTTAAAGTTAAGGAAAGTTTGTAGGTATGTGATCATATACACTAGATCTATTACATAGTTACAAATGAGATTTGGATGATGAAATTGATGAGGGATTTTGGTTTAGGTTGAGGTACAGGTTGGTGCATGGTTGATGCACTTGTTTATGGTACATGTTGATTACAGGTTGAGGTACAGGGTGAGGTATAGGTTGATGCATGGTTCAGGTTATTGGTACAAGTTGATTGGTGCAGGTTGTTTGGTACATGTTTACAGCAGTATATCTCACAGTGATAGTGTGACAGTGATTCCATCATTCTACTTATACGTCAGGGTGGTTGGATGGGTCAAGGACAGGTGGTTGTAGCCACCTTCCGGTTGTATCCAGAGAACATAGGGAGTTTTATCCTCCTTCTGGTTGTATCCAGAGAATTGGGGAGTTGGAGATTTCCTCAGGTTTTATCCTGAGAAACTAGGGGGTTAGAGCCTCCTTCCAGTTGGAGTTGGAAAACAAAGAAAGTGTGTGCTTACAATGAATGTAATTATTCAAGACATATAAGAAAAGACATTATGTGGTTTTCTCTCGCTTTGGGTTTCCACGTAAAACACTAGTGTACTATGTATGTGTATGATTGTTCATTTGTTGATTATTTATTTACTCTGCAAATAGTGGATGATAATGCTACATTGATATAACACTTGCATTATATGGTTAAAAAGGATTAGATTTATCTATTACTGATTCACCCCCCCTCTCAGTAATCCAACAATTGGTATCAGAGTAGGTTCCTTCAGAAATCAGTTTAACCATTGAAAGGTAGATCATGGAGAGCAACAACATGTATAAAAATGGAATACCATAGTTTGATGGACAAAAGTATGCATTTTGGAGCATAAGGATGAAGACATATATACAAGCACAGGGATTTGAATTTTGGCAATCAATTGTAGATGGATACACAACACCAATAGTTCCACCGACAAATGAAAAATCAATGAAACTCGGTTACTATAATTACAAAGCCACAAATGAACTTCTGAATGGTCTTGGAGAATCCGTATTCACCAAAGTTGCACATTGTAAATCCGCTAAAGAGATTTGGGACAAACTTCGAAATATTTATCAAGGAGATTCAAAAGTCTAAGAAGCAAAGCTTCAAACTTATAGAGGTCAGTTCAAACAACTAAAGATGAAGGAAGATGATAATATTGTAGATTACTTTTTACGAGTTGATGAAACAGTAAATGCAATCTTTGTATTGGGAGAAGAAATCAAAGAATATGTAATTGTTCAAAAGGTACTAAGATCTCTTCCTATGAGATTTGACCCTAAGATATCAACACTAGAAGAAAGAGCAGATCTAAACTCAATAAGCATGGACGAAATACATGGAATCTTCATAGCATATGAAATGAGAACTGAAGAGGAAAATCCAAATATAAAATAAGCATCCTTCAAAGAATCCAAAAGGTCTAAGAAAAAAGAAAAAGAACATAACAACAACAATGATCTCTCGGAAGATGATGAATAAGTGACCAACTTTTTTAGAATATTGAACAAGGGAACCAACAACAGGTATAGAGGTAATCTTACTTTGATTTGTTTTAATTGTGATGGTATTGGTCATTTTGATAACAAATGTCCTCAAATGTCCTCATAAGAAAAAGATAAATGATAAAAGTTACTCAAATAGAAAACAAACATATAAAGACAAAAGAACCACAAAGAAAGTTTTCAAGAAATGCTTATGCACCAAAGAAGACATCTCATCATCAGATGAAGATGAAGTCGGTGACAGTGAGACAAAAATAGTTCTATTCATGGAAATAGAAGAATTTGAAGAAGAATATGAAGAGGCTGAAGAATAATATGAAGAAGAATAATTTGACTACTGATAAGAATTGGTGTATGTCATAGAAGTTATCAGAAGAGAAAAGAAGAAAAACAAGAAACTACAAGGGAAACTAGACAAGAAAGAAGACACTCAGGAACTGCAACAAATGATCACAAATTTGAAGGTTCAAATTGAAGCAGATAAAAGAATTGAAGAAGCACTCAAAGAGTAGCTATAAGGAAGAGACAATATCATCGAAAATTTAGAACTAGAGATTGTCACAATAAGAAAGGATCTTCAAAAGAAAAATATGCAGAACAACTCAAAAGTTTTGAATGAGATTATAACCATTCAAAAACCTCATCATGACAAGTCTAGACTTGGATACAATTAGACAGAAAAGGGATAAAGATCCAAAACAATAGAACAAGAAATATATCCAAAACTCTATGTAGAAACAATCAAAGGGAATAGGAAGGTCTACAAAGAAAATTATAGTGACACTCCTCCACCGAGAAGATTCGGATTTTAGAATCAACGATTGACAGAAATAGATAGTGATATGAAAATAGGGGGCTGACTTGTTTTTCTATGCAAGCACCCTCTACTCCATTAAAATAAAGTTCAAGACCTTGCTCAATGTCATAGTTGTGCAAGAGAAATTATGTGTCAAGTTTATGCATCTTTTAGGTGTTTATGTGTGAGGAATTTTTAATGGTTAAATATGTTGTTTAAAGAAATAAAAAAATAAACATATGTTGCAGAAAATAATAACCTGAAAAATACTCACAACAAACACAACATGATAAAGGAGTTCACCCCCAACTGGGCTACATCTCCTTGAGCCTCTATCAATTGACTAGGCTCTCTTGGATTAGTTTGTCAAATATTATTTTACAAGATTCTACTCAACTCCAATGGATTTAATAACTATACCATTGGGTTCAAAATACATAAAAACCCCAAAAATGACTATTAGAACTCTGAAAACAGACCATGGCTCATCCGGGCATGACCTCTTCTACTGGTGGCCTTGAGCTTCCCTGAGCTTCCTTGTGGAAAAAAACACCTATAAAAGTCCTCAAATTCCTCTGAAACCTGTCCCAATGTGTTAATAACATAAAAATTAATCAAAAGTGACTATTCAGTCACATAAAATAGACTTGAGCTCATTTGAGCATGGCCTCCTTCAATGGTGGCCCTAAGCTCCTTGGAGCTCCTTGAAACTAAAAAGTAGAAAAACATGCAAAATAAGTCTCTAAATTCCTTTGAAAACTATGCCAATGGATTCATAACATCCAAAAACCCCTAGTTGGGCATTTTTGGCACCTCATTTGGCCAAAATATGAAGAAGATAAGCTTCCTACCATTTTCCTCCTTCAAGCTTGTTGTCTCTCGTTCGCCAAATCGCACCTCCTGTGTGAGTAACCTAGCTTATGGGCATTTCCTGTGCCTAAACCCAGCACACGCTTGCATGCCCACAAAAAATACCAAAATTTTTCACCGTTAGCAGAATTAGGGCCCCCAAAGGCAGAGGTGTTAGGCGCATGGGGGTCATATGGCCACATCCCAATGTGAATGAAGAGTTGTGTTGCATGATTGAACCTAGAATTGACAAGTGGTGGGAAATGGAGAGAGATCCGTTGTGGTTTAAAAACCCATGCACAAATTGTTTTGGTGGTCGTATGGCGATGGCGCACAACCGAGGGCTGGGGCTAATCCCTAGCCCGGATCCCGCACCCAAACTCACCATAGTGTTAATTTAAATAAATTTTAACACATATATCAATCAAGGAAAACCATGTGGCACACCGGTTGGGCAGCCCTTGCCAACAATTTCGACCGTGGGGGAGGTCTGGGGTTCAATCCCCATGGACTCCCAAAATTTTACACAACCACAATACGGTGCCACGTGGCAGCCCACGCCTGGGCCACGTGGCACCATACAACTTGACAACTACATGTCACGTGTCAAAACTCCATTGATCCATGTGTATTCCAATTAAATTATTTCCATGTTAGCCTCATGCCACGTCACCTGCCATGTGTGAGTCATACCCTGCCACGTCAACATGTACGGATTGTACAGTCAACATTGTTTTTCCCTATTTGGAAAATCGAACAGAACATGATATATCACTCATCCGATGTTCATTTTACCCCATTCAAAGTGCATTGGGTTCGTGACAATGAGGCCTACGCACCCATCCATTTTGAAGCGATTCCAAACACTTTGATTTTTGGGCTAAATTTTGACCCCTGGTCCAGATTTTGATCACACCTTCCCACTAAAAGGATTTTGGATCCACAAAATCTGATGATTATCTTCCTAAGCTTCAATACTCTTCTACTTCCAAGTTCTATCAACTGATTCTACTTGAAAAGTCTTTTTGGCAATCACCTGGGTACCTTGACATGCCTTGCACTGCAACTAGTTATGTCCCTCAACCATTGTTCTATGGTTGTTGTTGAACCACTATTCTCTTTGTGCTTGGAAGACTGTCATCCTTCTCACTGAGAATCAAGTCCCTCTCGTGCACTCTTTGGCATCAACACAATTCGCTCTACAATGGCTGCAAAAAGTTTTCCTGCGACATCTTGTCACAAGCCAAGAAAACCATCAATCTTGAAAACAAACTTTATACAAGACTGAAAATGATGCCAACAAAGTATTTTTTCTCTTCAAGAAAACGGTCACATCTTGTACTTCATCAAAGTGCATGGCGTTTTCCTGCATAATGGTGTACTCAATATCAACTTATAATCCAACAACACCATCGACTAAAACATAAGTCGAAAAACATGATCGACACAACATAGTCGTCAAGAAAACATCGACACAAGTCGAGACTCATTTGAAACATATTGACATTCCCAATGACAAGTCAACATTCATGATACACAACCATGCTACATTCATGATTCATTCATAATGAAACTTTCACAAAGTTCATTGTTTACACATACAAAATCACATGCATGTGCATAGCTCTTCAACTCTCCTTCAAGTACAAACATAAGTACATAAACCCAAAAACATGTGGGTACATAAGAGATGAAATGAAAAAGATATGTGGCTGCAATAAGTGAGTATCATACCCATCTTTTACATCCTCCTGGTGAAGTTGTGCAACAACAAGAATTCCTTCAAAAGAATTGCATTCACATGCAAACTTGCATCATACAAGTTGTGATAACCTGTTGCAACTTGTCATACTTTCAACATAAATGCATACATAAGGATGAAATGTGCATCTACAAACAAAGAAATCCAAGCCTTACTTGTTCAAGAAATCTAACCATTTCTTACCAAGCCAATTCAATGGTGACTTTTTCTGCTGAACTTCATCTTCTTGTGAATCATCTTGACTCACATCGATGATGGAATCTCCTCTTCCATTCTTGGCAGTCTCTTTATGCATCTGCTTCTCATGTTGTGGATGAGTGGTTGGATGCAATGTTCAACATTGGTCAATGAGATGACCTCTCTTCTGGTAGTGAGTGAAAATATTTTGCATCTTCTTTTCAAGTTGCCTTTGCTTGGAAAGTTTCCTGAATGTGGTCAATCTTTTCCAACATCTTGAAACATGATGGTTATCTAAACCACAATATGTACATGGAATTTTTCTACCATTTTTACATGAAAATTTACCATGCTTCACATAATCAAAAGAAACTGAGTTATAGGTAGAAATATACCTTGAACATTCACCTTTATCACCTTCTTGAGGAGGTGAATTTGAAGAGTTACTAGCTCTCTTTTGAAGACCAGCAAAGATGTGCTTCTCCTCATGGTTGTCACAACTCTCTTGTTTCACACATTTTCATTCATCTTGAACACACACTTTGCATGTTGGAGGGTTTGAACTTGCAACAAAAGTAGTTCATGGAACTTTTTCCCTTGTCTCCTCAACTTTGGAATATGTTCCATCTTTCTGTTCATATAAAAAACCCTTATACTTGGGCCTCTCCTCAACAAAAATAGGCTCAACAATTCCTTCTGCATGCTTTCCTAACCCTCTACCTTCATAGCCCATTTTTAACAATAACTTGGACCCTATTCCTTTTGTGTGATTTTCAAAAACACCAAAGAATTCATCTTGAGAGGAATTTGAAGAAAAACCAACATTACATACCTCATGTTTATGCATGTACTTGGTAAGGGTTTCCTTTGCCTCATGAAGTTGATTCTCCATCTCATGCAACTTTTCGAGACGCTGGTGCTTCTCCTCCTTCATGGCCATCAACTGCTCTTGAAGGATACTTCTCTCCTTCCTATCTTCCCACATCTCTTGCAACATATCTCTCATGGTTACAAATGTCTTCAACATATCTTTGTCAAATACCTTGGCTAAATAAGATGTATGAGAACTCTCATTGTTTGAAGCTTCCTCCATCCTTACAGGATATCAAACTTCAACACAAAACTTGCACAATAATACCAACAGCTAAATCTCTAGCTATCAATGGAAATCACATGAGAAAAAATATGCTCTAATACCACCTGATCTGAAAATAGGGGGCTGACTTGTTTTTCTATGCAAGCACCCTCTATTCCATTAAAATAAACTTCAAGACCTTGCTCAATGTCTTAGTTGTGCAAGAGAAATTATGTGTCAAATTTATGAATCTTTTAGGTGTTTATGTGTGAAGAATTTTTAATGGTTAAATATGTTGTTTAAAGAAATACAACAACAAACATATGTTGCAGCAAATAATAACAAGCAAAAGACTCACAACAAACACAACATGATAAAGGAGTTCACCCCCAACTGGGCTACATCTCCTTGAGCCTCCATCAATGGACTAGGCTCTTTGGGATTAGTTTGTCAAAGATTATTTTACAATCTCATGCTCAACTCCAATGGATTTACTTACTATACCATTGGGTTTAGAATACATAAAAACCCCAAAAATGACTATTAGAACTCTAAAAACAAACCATGGCTCATCTGGGCATGACCTCTTCCACTAGTGGCCTTGAGCTTCGATGAGCTTCCTTGTGGAACAAACACCTGTAAAAGTCCTCAAATGCATTTAAAACCTATCCCAATGTGTTTAGAGCATCACAATTAGTCAAAAATGACTATTCAGTCACAAAAAATAGACTTGGGCTCCTCTGAGCATGGCCTCCTTCAATGGTGGCCCTAAGCTCCCTGGAGCTCCCTAAAACTTCAAAGTAGAAAAACCTACAAAATAAGTCTCCAAATTTCTTTGAAAACTATGCCAATGGATTCAAAACATCCAAAAACCCCTAGCTGGGATTTTTGGACACCTCATTTGGCCAAAAGATGAAGAAGATAGGCTTCCTGCCATTTTCCTCCTTCAAGCTTGTTGTCTCTCATTCGCCAAATCGCACCTCCTGTGTGATTAACCTATCTTATGGGCGTTTCCTGTGCCTAAACCTAGCACACATGCACATTCCCGCAAAATACGCCAAAATGTCGCATCGTTAGTGAAATTAGGGCCCCTAAAGGCAGAGGTGTTGGGCACATGGGGGCCATATGGCCACGTCCTAGCATGGATGAAGGGCTACATTGCATGATTGAACCTAGACTTGACAAGTGGAAGGCGATGGAGAGCGATCCATTGTGGTTTAAAAACCTGTGCAAAAAAATTTTTGGTGGTCGTATGGGGATGGCACACAACCGAGGGTTGGGGCTAAGCCTCAACTCGGACCCCGCGCCCAAACTCACCATAGTGTTAGTTTAAATAATTTTTAACACATATATCAATCAAGGAACACCGTGTGGCGCACCGATTGGGCGGCCCTTTCCAATAATTTAGACCATGGGGGAGGTCCGGGGTTCGATCCCCACGGACTCCCCAAAATTTTACATAACCACAATACGGTGCCACGTGGCACCAAACCACTTGACAACTACATGTCACATGTCGAAACCCCATTTGTCCACGTGTCTGCCAATTAAATTCTTTCCATGTCAGCCTCATTCCATGTCAACTTCCACGTGTGAGTTGTACCCTGCCACGTCAACATGTACGGACTGTACAGTCAACATTTTTTTCCCCTGTTTGGCAAATTGAACAGAACATGATATCTCTCTCATCGGATGTATGTTTTACCCCGTTCGAAGTGTGTTGGGTTTGTGACAATGAGACCTATGCACATGTCTGTATTGAAGTGATTCCAAACACTTTGATATTTGGGCTAAATTTTGACCCCTGGTCCAAATTCTGATCAGATAGGCCTCAGGAAGAAGAAGGATTCATAAGAGTACCTCCTTTCATAATATATTCAACTCCCGGGTATCAATTTTTTTTTTTTTGGTTATTTTATGCATGTAATAATTTTGGACATAAAGTTGTGAATTGCAGAGTTAACAACAGGAACATAAAAAACTTTGAAAGTCATACAAAAAAGGGTTATCTAAGAAGGCCTAGTGAAACACAGAGAAGAAGTTACAACAGGTTTGAATCTTTGAGAAATAAAGTGGAATACTACAAATGTAACAACTTTGGACACATGGTCAAAGATTGCAAAATGATAGTCCCTCCTAGAGAACCACAATAGAACAAAAACAATCAAAGACATGAACCTAAGAAAAGGACATGGATAAGAAAGAAGAATCAGTATAGCATTGAAGAATGCACACTTGCTCTACAAGCTAAGAAGAAGAAACGTGGTTGGTATGTTGAAAGTGGTTGTTCAAAACACATGACATGTGATAGAGATGTGTTTCTTATATTAAAAAAGGAAAGAGATGGATTAGTATCCTTCGGAAATGATGATTCAGCTAAAATCATTGGAAAAGTCATAGTCAGAATTGGGAACAAGAATACCAAGACAAAAAATGCTCTACTAGTATAATATATGAAACATAATCTTCTATGTGTGACTCAAATGTGTGACCAAGGTCATAAAGTTACTTTTGATTCACAAAAGTGCGAAATAAGAAAATAAGGTTCAGGAAAATTGATTACAACAACTGCAAGAACTTCAAGCAACATATATGTATTAAGTGAAATTGGAAATGAAAAGTGTTGCCTATGAAAGGAAGATGAGATTTGGTTATGGAACAAAAGAATGAGTCGCATACATTTTTATAACCTTGTCAAAGTTAGCAAAAGGGAAGCAGTTAGAGAAATGCCCTAGATCATGAAACCAACCAACACTTTATGCAAGCATTGTCAACAAGGAAATCAAACAAAGACCAGGTTTAAATCAAAAGAATATTCAACGACACGACCACTAGAAATTGTGCGTACTGATCTAGTTGGACAATCTACAACAAAGGGTTTAAAAGGTGAAAAATACTTTATGTTATTAGTTGATGATTATACAAGAATGACTGCGGTTTGCTTTCTCAAGAATAAGTCAGAAGCTTTTGAAAACTTCAAGGTCTACAAGGAAATGGTTGAAAATAAAATTGATTCAAAAATAAAATGATTAAGATATGATAATGGAGGAGGGTTAACTTCAAGGGAATTTATGGACAACTACAGCGGGCATGGAGTAAAAAGGCAATTCTTTGTTTCTAGGACACCTCAACCGAATGGAGTTGTTGAAAGAAAGAACAAGACAATATAGGAAATGGCTCGAACAATGATAATGGATTCCAAACTGACAGATATATTTTGGACACGGGCAATGCATAAAACAATTCACATTCAAAACAGAGTAATGCTCAGAAAGAACACCGAAAAAAATCCCTACAAGCTATGGAAAGGAAGACCAACAAATGTGAATCACTTCAGAGTTTTTGGAAGCAAATGCTACATCAAAAGAGAAGATGGCAGAATGGGAAAGTTTAACTCTCGTGTGGACAAAGGAGTACTTGTTGGTTACTCAAGTGCAAGGAAAACATACAAGTGTTACAACCTGAGATTGAACAAAGTTGTGGAAAGCATCAACATAACAATTTATGAAACAGGTAGACAAGAATTAAAGGAATAAGAAAATGAATCAATGGAACAACTTTACAAAGAAGAAGAAGAATATGAAAAATAAGTAGAAGGGGAAGATGAAGAGGCTCCGACAAAAGCAGAAGAGAAAGTTCAACAAGTGCCTCCAAATACACCTAACAGACGAGTACAAAAGAATCATCCTTCATACCAGATTATCGGAATCAAAGATGCAATAGTTGAGACTAGAAGAAGAATTTGTTCATCATAAAAAACACACCCAACACTCTCATCTACGCTTAAACCAACATGTTTTGAAGAGGCCAACAACGATGAATTTTGGAATAATGCCATGGACGAAGAATTGGATCAAATAGAGAAAAATGACACTTGGGAATTGGTTCCAAGACCAAAGGATAAGAATGTGATCGACAAAAAATGGGTATGCAAGAATAAATTGAATGATGATGGACAGGTTACAAGGAACAAATCTAGATTTCTATGTAAAGGATATGCACAGGTTGAAGGAATCGACTTTGAAGAGACTTTTTTCCCAGTTTCTAGAATGGAAGCAGTCTAATTGTTTTTAGCTTATGCATGATCCAAAAATACTAAAGTGTATCAGATGGACGTAAAATCATCTTTTCTGAATGGGGAACTTGAAGAAGAAGTCTAAAAGATTACCTTCTTTTCTGAATGGGGAATTTGAAGAAGAAGTCTACAAGAGTACCTTCTTTTATGAATGGGGAACTTGAAGAAGAAGTTTGAAAGAATTAAGGTCATTCTTCCAAAAATAGATTATGAAGGCATACATTTTCAATGTCGAAGATTTCATCACCATGGCCACATCGCCAACGATTTTCTGCTCCATATGAAAAATAAAGGAAGATATCAAGACTTGAGGTCGTCAAAGAAGATGGGGGGACCATCTTGTTGATTCTGCAATGGATCACACTCATAAATTGGGCAAAGAGATGCCCAGATCAATTCATGTATTGGATCAAGGGGATCAGTATGAATCTGCCAGAATATCTAAGGCATCCTCATTTTTCTCAGCTGCTTGGTTGAGTTTGGTCTGCGGGACTCCTGATATTGCAGAGTTAACAACTCTAGTGGCATGACAAGGAGTTATCTCTCATCTCTATATTTCACCTCGTACCATACTTTCCTTAATTTTTTTTTTCAATCTTTATTTATTCTGAGTAATCATGTGGTGTGGTTCCTAAAGGATTTTTCCCTTTTCATGGAAAATCCATAACCACTTTCATTTTATTCCCCTGATCCCCCATTTTTTGCATGTTCCCTGGTCCTTGGACCCAATCCCATGTCCTTCCCTCCTCCTATCCCAGATCCTGAATCATTAAAGGATTCATAGGAGTAAATTGTGGTTTATCAGCTGAGAAATAAATCCATCACCATTTTTAGTGAGATGATCCAAAACCTATAAGGTTTGGGACTAAATCCCCCCCCACCCTTAGGAGGAAAGGGTAGAGGAAGGGTAGAGGAAGAGGAAACTCTTCAATCCATATGCGAGTCATAGGGAGGTTGTTATGATTCGACAAAGTCAAAAGTGGTGCTTTATGCATTGGAAAAAGGAGGAGGCAACTTTTGGAAGATAGAGAGAATGCATGAAGGTTAAAAAGAAGAGATTTTTGGCTTCAAAGTGGGGAAGAGAACACACAAAAAAAATAATTCCTTTGAAAAGGGGAGAAAAATGGAAAATACTCTCTAGAGTCTTAAGGACTCACTTGGAAGATCTTTTAAATATTTTGAGTGCATGGCTCAGTTGGGGATCGATCATTTTCAAAACCTTTCCAAGGTCGATGGAAGAGTCACAATTGATGCAATTGTATGCCTCTCCCTCTTCTTCCCTAGTTTTTTGAATGAGATGGATAAAATGACTCTCATGGAAGAGGTAATAAAGGAGGAACTTAAAGAAGTCCTCCATAGATTCCAAAAACACAAAAGTTCTAGGTGAGATGGCTGGTTCATTGACTTCTTTGTACGAATACACGATATCATGAGAAAGGATACCCTCAAAGTAGTGGAGGAATCTCATATAATTGGGCATATTCATGAGCCATTAAATGCTACTTTTATAGCCCTCATTCCCAAAAAGGATGACCCACAACAACTTGACGATTTCAGACCCATCTCTATGTGAAATTGTATTTACAAATTGATTTCAAAAGTTATCAGTAGAAGAATTAAGGTCATTCTTTCAAAAATAGTCTCTTCGACGCAATTTGGTTTCTTCGAAGGTTGACAGATACATGAATCTATCGGAGTGGCACAAGAAGCATTGCATGGTATGAAATATAGAAAAATGAAAGGGGAAGTTCTCAATATCAACTTATCCAAAGCCTATGACAGGGTCGAATGGCTCTATTTTAGGATATTTCTTACTAATTTGGGGTTGATTCCTTTTATCAACTAGATTATGAGTTGTCTCTTGACAATGTCATTTACAGTCCTAATTAATGGTTTTGCATCATATTTCTTTAAGGCGAAATGAGTTCTAAGACAAGGATGCCCACTATCACCACTATTGTTTTTGTATGTGGAAGAGGGTCTAAGTAGGGAAATCAAAAAAAGCCAAAGGAAGAGGGGAGTTTTATGGTATTTCAATTTCCCCCACCTTACAGATCTCTCACATTTTTTTCATGGATGATGTTTTGATATTCTACAATGGATTGAGGGGAGATGGAGAAAAACATAAATCAATATTGGACCTATTTGGTATGGAAACCAAAATGCATATCAATGCACAAAAATACATTATCTTCTCACCTTATGGAGGAAGTATAGACTAGGTGTTATCGAGAGATTTTTCCCTACAATAATTTTCCTTTTGATGACAGTCTAAATTACATAGGATTTCATCTAGAACAAGACAAGTACAATAAGGAGGATTGGTTGTGTCTAACTGCAAATTTGGAGAAGATATTAAAGGTTTAGAGCTTTTGATGGTTGTCTCGGGAAGGAATATTGATCCTTGACAAATTATTCTTGGAAACAAGTCCGGTTTGTTGGATGTCTTTGGCTTGGATCCCCAAAGGTACTCTAGTAAAGGTATGTCACATTTTTTTCAAACTTCTTTGGGCAGGGTCAAAGGACCACTTTTTCCTCCCCTAGGTCAGATGGGACACCTTGGCTAGCCCAAAATTGTTGGGGGATGGGGTTTAAAAAATGTACACCTTTTCCTAAAGGTCATAGCATCAAAATCTGGTTGGAGACTGATCACTACTGAAAGTATTTGGACTAAAGATGTTTTTCAGAAGTATATCAGGCCGGATTTAGTTGAAAAATGGATTAAAAAATTATCCAAGGAGGCCAAAATTGTTCCATCATTTGGAAATCCCTCATTAATTCCTTTCAGATGATTGGGGAGGGTATAGCATGGCACGTTAGTAATGGAACTAGAGTCAGAATCAACTCTAATTCTTGGTTGGGTAGTGGCCATGACCACTTGTTTCCCCAATAAATTACCGACCATCTACATGGGATGGAATTTTATCATCTCAACCAATTTGTCGATTTAGCTAGAACTAGTATCTCGAAAAAGGGGTGGAAAATTGTTGCTTAGATAGGGATACTAGGAATTTTTTCAAAAGTATTTTCTCTTTACACCAGAGCTCTCAATCTTGGGCACATCATAATTTTAGGCTGGGAGGATGAATTAGTTTGGCAACACAATCCCCATGGAGTCTACACTCCAAAAACATGTTATACTCAAATTAACATTGACCTTCTACAAAAAGAACCCTCTTGGTGGTGGAAGGGGTTGTGGAAAATAAAATTCCCTTAAAAATCCCACACATTTATTTGGTGTATAATAAAAAATAATATACCAACCTGGGATAGGATGAAACTTAGGAAACTAGAAGGCCCGAGCTGGTGTGCTTTGTGTAGGGATGATGAGGAATCAACTTCTCATATATTTATAGGGTTCTCTTTTGTCAAACAAATTTGGATGGAAGGAAAAAACATTATGGGCCAAGCTTGTCAATGGTAAGACACAAGCATCGAGGAGGCCTAGAGATCTTAGGTTTCCAACCACTCCAACAACAACATAAAATCTCTTCCTTTGCTTATAAATTAGGGTGCTTGGTTGGCTAGGAATGTTGTTGTCTTCCAATATCAACCAACCATCCCATCACACATTATTTCCCATGGCTTAATTATCCTCTCTCATTTTCCTCAAGGGAAAGGACAACTCTTGGTTAGACAAGCTATAGAGGAAGTGGTGGACCGTGACATACCTTGGGATTTTTTTGACGGAGCCTCAAAAGATGATGGCTATAGAAGCAGAGGAGGTGATGTTATTCACTTAACAATATCACACTCTTTCAACCTCAAAATGGGCTTGGGTAAGGGGATAAAAAACTATGTAGAATTGATGCCTCTAAAACGCCTAGTTACCTTTGCAGGTGAAACAAGCATTAGATCCCTTCATATTTTTGGAAATTCAATAATTGTTATAAAGTGAGTTAATAAATCTCAAAGATGCCACAACATCAAAGTGCTTCCCATTCTTGAAGAATTTTTCATCATTCTGGGCTCTTTTGACAATTATTCTATGTGTCATGTTTTGAGGGAATGAAACATGGCAGTCAATTCGCTCTCTAAGGCAAGTGCTCAATTGGTTTTTTGGCAGTGCTTATTGGTTGTGAAGCCTGATTAAATTCATGTTTCATAGGTATTTTTTTTCGACCGTGTTTATAGCCCATGAATACTGTACACCCAGGAATACTGTACACCCATCCATGTCGGGGGGGGTGTAGGGGAGGATTTCCCCCCTTGCGGGGTCTGGGGGGCTCATCCCCTAGAATGAGGGATCTCGGGGAAAACGGACCCCCAACGGGGATTCATGGGTGAATCCCCCGAAGGAAAAATTGCCTTGTAAATGTATATTGTAATTTCATATTAAATCTGGACCATTCATTATAAGGTCGCGGATCTTATGGTAGAAGTTATGTTAGGTGTTTTGTCCTTAGAAGGAAACCCTCTTTTATGAGGGAATTGTATTGCGGATATGTATGATTGTGAATATTGTATTCTGAGAGAGGATACTGTGAGAGAAAGAAGATGAAGTTACATCGGGTGTGTTGTAGGTTGTATCCCTTGATTTTGTTGGATAATAAAAAGGAAGGACCTGGAAATTTCTCTGGTGGATGTAGCCCACACTGGGTGAACCACACATATCTTTGTCTTTATTGTATTGTGTATATTTTGTGATTTATTTTCGCATTTATTTTATTTTAATGTTCTGTGATCCTGTTTTTTTAACAGTGGCACATCGAAGAGGTCTTGATAAATCACACTTCTGAATTTTTCCACCGACCATTTACAAAATTGAAGGAGGTTTCGGGTTGATGTTTTTTTCCTTATTCTCACATGATAGATCATTCAACACATATTTTACAGATTTGGCATTTTATTCTTCTTTTCAAAGTTTTGATTCTCTTGGCATCAATGACTTCATGTTTGATGGTTTTCATAATTCATCCTCTAATGGTGGTTATGTTTCAATTATGTTATTTATGATTTCCTCCTTGGGACTCCTCTTCACTATCTCTTTTCAGTATTCATTCTTGTGCAGATTTACTTTGTTCCGACACTATGCTTGGGTAGATATATAATTTTTGGAGACTCCGATGGAAAAAACAAGGATGCATCTTTTGTTTTGGATTTTAGATATATCATTTTGAAAAAGGGTAACATATTAAATACACGGGGACATGTATTATTCAAAAGGAAAATTTTCTTTCTACATGAAATAAAATTTACACTTTTTTTCTTCGGAAAGAAATAGGAGAGAAAATGATCAGGATTGGGAAATGAAAGGTCATGCCCTTCAACCTTCCCATTACCCCATCTCTCCCTACTTTTTCCTATACCTTCACTCTCAAAGGGCCTTTTGTAATCCAATAGAGGTGGATGCACAAGAGAGCCATGAGATGCATTGTAACCAAATATTTCCAAAATAGAATAAGAAACCATTGAATGTTAGTTTTCCCATTTGGGTTTATAGGGTAAACATTGAATTCTTGTGTGATGAGTCTCTCTATTTCTATATTATTTTTATGTCTATGATTTTAAATGAAGTTGTTTCATATTTAAATTATGTGTTTGTGTTGTTTAGTGGGTTGATAATTCTTCACCAACTAAATTTTTGAGGATTTTTTTCATGGGTACTATCTCCATGAGGAAGGAAACAATCCCAATAGCTCTTCATTCTCATCTATTCATCCATTTCTGAGATAGGATATCTATGGAAACCATTGGTTGGTTGTTGCATTATTGTAGAGAGTTTCCAATTCTAGTTTCCTTAGATTATTAACTATTGGAGAATAGAAAATAATTTTTTCCTTGCTTTTCATGGTTGCCACAGGTTGTTGTGTTGTCTTCTAGAGGATTATAATATGTTAGTGGTCATTTGAGAGGTTGTGCTCAACTTAGTGGACTCCTTATATACCACAAAATACATCCAACATTTGAATAATCCTATTGATAGGACATATAGCCCATGTTCTCCTTTTTGGAGGCTGCATAGGTCATGCTCTCCTTCTTGGAGGATATATGGCTCAAAGTTATAATGGGAAAGGTTGAATTCCGCCCCCTGGGTGTGTGAATATGTTGGGATCTTGGATAGGTTGTCTCAAGTTCTAGAGTGGAAGAATGTGCCACCCAATCAAAGATGAAGTTTGGTTTTCCATTTCTATCTCTCGAATTGAAATTAAAAGGTTTCACATTTGTTTGGGGGCACAAAGTTTTGAAGAAAAAATCATTTTGATCCATCCAATTTAGAAATTTCCAAAAATGGTCAAATGTAAAGTGGATTGAGTACATTCATATAATCTTGGTGTACTACAAACAACATAAACAATAGAGAATTATTTGTGGATTCCATTCAAAGAAGTGAAATTAATGGGTTTTTCGAACTAGTTTGGGGATATAATTATTTATCCTATATGATGATCGACATTAGTTACAATCCAAAATTCTATTGAATTTTGTTATAGAAACATATATTTAAACGATGTTAGTGATTGATAATTCTAACTAAAATTTCTATAATGATTTTCGTCTTGAGGTGAAGTTGAATAGTTCTTTGCAAGGTCTTACTTGGATGGAATTGTGTTCAATAACGCTCAAATTATTTTGGTTGGTTGGTTGATGGAAATTAAATGTATAAGAAACATATTTTTAATATTTATGTCCTCTCTATGTGTTAGCTACAAAACTAACATCAACAAAGAGAATATTTCCATTTAGATTTTTGGAACCGTTTTATCTTTGTGAAACCAAAGGGGAATAATCAATTTGTTGTTGGAGTGTTGTATAAAAAAATTTCATCTAAGTAGCATTGGTATTAGGCTACTATAGTTTAGAACAAAGTGCATATCCAATCTCTCATTGACTCATTTTCTAGGCAAGAGGCTAGTTAAGATAGTTGTTGATGTAATTTTCTTTGAGGCTAAACTAATTTCATGCAATACAGAGTTGTTGTGTTTGGAAACTAGTGACATTCAAACATTCATGGGTATAACCATTCATGCACATAGGATTCTCTTGGAATCTCAAAGATACAATAAAGACACTCCTCACTAACCTACCAAGGGACAATGAGTAGAGAAGTTGCACTCAAAATTGTATTGTGCACAAAATCCTCGAAGATCAATTTTGAAAAAAAAACATTCGGCATCATAAAAAGTTAGATACCTAACATTGATTTCCAAAATGAGAACAAAGAATCATTTGTCATTGCATTGTCATTAGGTTTCTTATATGCAGGGTACGTGAAGGAAGGAGCTAGATAATCAATACTGAGCAAAAGTTACATAGATAACAAAAGCTTTGAATTTCATCCTAGATGGATATTTTTGTATTCGTGCTAGTGAAGTGAGTGGGATATAAGTCCCCCATTTATGGATCAATATGTGTGATTCTTGTGTGTAAATATTATTTATTTTATTTTTGAGGACTTCTTAAGGTGTTATTTAATTCCTCTCGCATTTTTCGAAAAACAGATTTATTTTTCTCGAGAAAAAGTTTTCTCCTTCCCATATACCACGAGTTTTGTTAAAATACTCCTCCTTTAGATGAAACAAATATGCCAAGTGACATTCTTAATTTTTCTTTCTATCCATTGGGCAAAGACAACTTCTTTTTAGTAATTTATTCTCCTTGTAGGATTTTCAATTGCTATATTTTTTCATTTCATTTTTAGCCATGGAAATAGTTAAGAAAAATAAAATGGACATATGATAAGATTAAGAAACCATAATCCCAATCAAGAATTTCTCCATCTAATAAATTGTTTTCACTTGTGATATTAGATGATCCACAACACTAGCTCCATGTATATATTCATATCTCAATAAAATGTGCTTTAAAATTACAATTAAAAAGCTCAAATCAATTGCATAAAGATAGTAAATGCTTACCCATAACTATGATGTACTCTTCTATATTTTATAAAATATTGGACAAATATGGTATCTCTACCTTATATAAAAGTATTTTCTTTCACACATATTATCTTAGGATTAAAATTTCTAACTAAAATTACTTCTTTCACTTGTAAAGTTTTTGAAACTTTTTCTAAGTATATAAAGGGAAAGTTTTTGAAACTTTTTCTAAGTATATAAAGGATCATGTTGAAATAGTTTGTCAATATTTTATATATAGGAGATTGAAAACTAAAATTACTTCTTTCATTTGTAAAGTTTTTGAAACTTTTTCTAAGTATATAAAGGGTCATGTTGAAATAGCTTGTCAATATATAAAATTTTATATATAAAATTTTATATATGAGAGATTGAAAAGGAATAAAATATAAAGAAACTATAAAACCATCTATATATTATTTAAATAAAATTTGAATATATCATGTATTTCCTTATCTTCACACTCCTAAGTTTCTAAAATAATGAACACATCAATATTATCCAAAGCAAAGAGTTTTAAGTTATGTATCTTATGTGAACATAAACTCATTCCATAATCTTCATGAAACTTCTATTACCTATGTATTTCATAGAGTCTATCGATATGGTTTATCAATTTTCCTTTAGCCAATTATCACAAATTTGTTCTATAATATAAAAAATTATAGTTAATTATCACAAATTTGTTTTATATATATATATATATATATATATATATATATATATATATATATATATATATATATATATAATTTAATATTTATTAAAATATAAAATTTTAAAAATAATAAAAATTAAAATTTATCAAGAATTTCTTTTTATCTTTTCATATTTAATAATTTAATTTTTTTAAATAAACAATTTTTTATTAAAATATAGATAAAATATAAAAAAATATATTTACAAATCCAGAAAAATTAAATTAATTGTCAAAAAAATATATAAAATAAAATTTATATAAAAATATTTACCATAAACATCAAATCCAACTAAACAATTATATATATATAGCTAATATCAACCAGAAAGAAGCCAATCAAAAAAAATGATGGGCATTAAAGAGTGCATATCCATCTTCAGGCTGAGTAACTCAAGTCTCATATACTTCTACAACCTTCAACGTCCTCTGTTCTTCATTTCTTGTTGAGCCATGACCCACTGTTGGAGCGAAAGGTCCGAACGTGAGTGCATGAACCAAGGAAGTGACGGGGTAGAGATGACTAAGCGACCTCCCCACAAACCAGCTGCCAAATCTTCGTGGCTGAGCATGCCCTTTGTCACCAGGGGGTAATAATTTGAAATTAAAACTATAATAAAAAATAAACGAATTATTATTAAAACATGTATTATGAGAATATTTACTCTCTCTATCTCTATTGTGAGTGTTTTTTTTTTATTAAAATAAAATGAAAATAATTTAATTATTACTTGTGTTGTGTTTAGTAGTTGATTCATAAACTAATTATTTGGTTATTGTAGAATTTCATGGAAATAAATTGTGTAAGTAGTCTTACTAGGGTCAAAATATATACAAAGAAATTTATTTGATTTATATGAAGTGGAAATTTATTAAAAAATATTGATAGGAATTAAGTTAATTTGTATTGTGTTTGTTTTGTCTAAATTATTTGTAAGGTGGAAAGACAGATTAACCTAACATTTTAAATAGTATATTGATGAGAATAGACTAATAAATAAACAAATTTAATATTTTTTAAAAAAACTTTTAATAATATAAATTATAATTTTTAAAAACAAAATTTTATTAATTAAATAGAATTATAATTTTAAATAGTTTTTTTAATTAAATTTATTAATGGATAAACATAAATTTATGTAAATTTGTTTAATAAATATTATATTTGTTTAATTTTTATTTCACAATTTTTTTTTTTTATTGTGAGTTATATTATAAATTGTGAAATATATATATATATATATATATATATATATAGTCATCATGAAGATAAAAAAGATGGCAAGATTAAAAACTTTATCAAAAAGAATATGAATTAAGTTTAAATGACATCTTCAGTGGATGACAACTGCTATGATAGTGAATCAATATTATATCCTTTATACGATATTAATGCAGTTTGAGTGGGTCTAATGGTCTTACAGTAATTTCTTAATATAATTAGGTAAATGTGAAAAAGTAAACAGGTTAACTGATGCATTCATAAATGCAAGGAAGCTATAAACAATGAATCTTATTCTTTGATTTGAAAAAACTACTAAAAATTTACTAGCATTTTTTATTGTTTGTCATCAAATTAGGTTTTTAGATTAAAAAATCATTAATTATTAGATAGGTGTACCCTTAATAAATGAATTTTAAACAATAAAAAATAGTGTTTTTTTTCAAATTTATGTCCTTGAATTTCAGTCAAAAGAAATCATTTCATAAAACATAAAACAGTTAAACAACCCTATATGATTAACCATTATCTATATGCTTATTAACTCAAATTCTGTGAATATATTTGTGATTCCCAAACCTTTCAAGTAGCACTCAATTCTTAAAAAAAAAAATTAAGAAAAGCAGTCCATTATTTAAAAAAAAATTAAGAAAAAAAAGTCCTTTGTTTTGAACAGTTCAAGGCCTACCTCATGGCCTACGTAAACGAGCTTATTTTTGTCTTTTACTTTCGACAGGTCCATCTCATTTCAACACTACGTTTTCTTTTTCTTGCTGTTGCTGTTCTTACCTGTTTCCACCGTCACACTTATCTGTGAGCTTATTTCGATTCCAGATTCTGGGCATTCAATGGATATGAGAAAGATCAATAGTGCATCATGGAGAATAATAGTTAACTGTTCAATTTTCTTCATCCCTATTGGATACCCCTAATGCAATGGAATCTAGATAAGGATGTCTAACTACTATTCTGTAGTTGACTTATTTTTTTCATAATAATTGGATGCCACGAATCTGCAATCAATCAAGATAAAGACGTCGTGCTACCAATCAAGATAAAGACGTCCTGCTACTACTAGTTGACTTCACTGTATAATTCAGTTTTACCATGTTTGTTGGATACCACAATCCAGAAAAGAATGCCCCACTACTCTTGTGTAATTGCTATTAAAATCTGTCAAATC
>ML776745.1:565459-576219 GCA_009831015.1 Picea engelmannii | reverse complement strand
CCATTGCTTGTGGATCTTTCTTTGGAAATAGTGCATGCCCTCTCATTTCCATATCGCCACCTCCACCCAAATATATATTGTGGACTTATTAAAGATCTATAGTTGCAACCACCCTCATATCACGGGTTGCTCCGGTCACAATTACCATATTGTGGGGATTTCTAGAACAACTTCAGTTAACTTTTGAACCCGTGATCTCCCATCGTCGATACATGACTAGAGTTTATCTCCTTTAATAGTGATCCATGGATACATTGTTAGAGTTTCTCTGGGCAAGGGTCTTACACTCCCCCACTAAAATTCATTTCCATCTTTTGCAACCTTTGCAAGAACCTTCTGTCCTCAACTCACTACCGGAACTCATACATCCATTCGCAACCAAAAGCCATTGGAAACCCCAAATTATATGCCAATCCCTGCTAGAAACTCCAAGTTCCATACCGATGACTAATGGAAACTCCAAATTTTTGGAACTCAACATGCACAACTATCCACAATAAGAACCCAACTCTCCACATTATTCTCCATCGAATGCTGTCATGTGACCACTCTATGCCCATTCCATGGATGAGTGCCTCATGCCCAACTCTGTCACCATGCCTCGAGCTACTATTGCTTCCATGATACGGTGGTTGCAATCTAAACCTTCACTATTGTGGTTTTGTCTTATAGTTGTTGTCGTCCAACCTTCCTTAAGAAGATTTCCAAATCATCAAAGTGTCGGATCATCTCGACCTACTATTGGGTCCATACTTCGACCACCTCATCATGATTCCACCTTGAGCTCTCCCATGTCTCGACCTACTATTGAGTCCATACTTTGACCACCTCATCATGATTCCACCTTAAGCTCTCCCATGTCTTAAATTAACTAGGTAATTAATCCATCCATTACATTCGGTCAATGGGAATGCACATCTTCATGTCCAAAATAAGGATTTTCCATCCTCTTTTTGGTATTTCTATCCAACCTCAATGAACCAAGGAAAATCCCCTCCCTTTTCTTACTATTGTCAAGTTACCTCTACAACCCAACAATTTGTCCTCTCTATTCAACCAATGCACCTTCTTAAGAGCCACACTAGGCTCCACTACCAACTTCAACATAGTGAGCCATTTTGTTGCACCCCAATGAGAAGTCCATGGAAAGTGGCTACCAAGACCACTGCCAATGTCTATAGTCCGTCCCATACCTAAGTCCTGTGAATAGTTTGGAACCTCACCATGTTTCTATGTCAACACACCAACAAATGCACATCTGATCTAGTTCTACCCTTGCATTCTTCCAACAATTATTCAATTTATGGGTCATCTTTCCAACTCCCTTACCGAGGGGTTCCCAAGAAGAGTTCATCTTCCTCCTTCGTTCATGTACCAAGGTTGTTGCACCTGCACCTTGTTTTCTTGGACTACTACCACGCCCACCCGTACAAGTTGAATTCTTGTTGGCTTGCTTGGTTAAATGATCCATTGTCTCCACCTACTTACTAAGATCTAGGTCATCTTTCTTGACCAAAAAATCTTCATCCTCGTGGTTTCTATTATGGCTTCAATTTTAGTGAATCTCCATGCTCCAACACGTTCATTGCCCATTCAAGTGTCCAAGTCTTTGCATGTCAAAACTTTCTCCTACACTATCACTTCAATTAACCTTCCATGCTCATGTATGTAAACTTATACATGCCTTAAGATAGTCAAATGCCCAACCCAACCATCATGCTTAAGTCATGAAAAATGCACAACATGCTCAAAATGATATTTTCATGTTGCACTCAAGTTTGTGTGTGCAATTCTTCTGGACCAAGGAAAAGTTGCCTCCTTTTCCTCCAATCGTCGAGTCACCTCCCTCAACTCAACATAAAAAATGAGGGTGTTCAACATATCCACATCCCTTAAGTGCCTCAACAATCTACCAAAGTGTCCTAATTCAAATGAGCTAGTTGAACAATTTCCATACCTCTTGCCAAAGAGACATACATCCACACCAATGCTTTAGTAACATATCCAACCAATGATCCTTCTATTCTGTAGGTCATCCTCCAATCATATGCAAGCTTCCCAAGGAGAGATCTATTTCAATCGAAGTCCCATACTAAAGGTGGGAGTGCAACATCTAAGTCACTCGATTTGTGTTCCTAGTTTCTCCATATAGGTTGATCAACAATATTTTCTTGGTCAATTCTCTCGTTATCTCCAATTGTCACCTAGAAAAGAACTTCCTTTCTTCACCCAAATAATCATTCCATGCTCTGACACTCTCATCGCAACCTACAAAGGAAAAAATTCACTTCTTTCGAAAGGATATAAAGCTTCCTTATGCAACTACACAAATACTCTATGGAAATCATTCACTAGTGTCCCAACTTGGACACCAAACTATCCAACTAATCATCACTATGGAGGAGAGGATGGCCTTCTTCCATCGCAAGTTTTTCATTAGAAACTCCTCCATGTTTTTTCCCATTAACCAAATTTAGCACCTCCATGTGCCCCTTAGCTCCATTTCCTACTTCATGGTCACAAGCCACCCAAGGATTCAATCAATAGAAAGAGAGATGTAGGCAGTTCCCAAAGCCACCTTTAATATCTACAAAAAGAGTCTTCCCCATGTCCACCAAGGAACCCATTCAAGCGAATATCTATTCAAAGTTTTCATCTGCAAACCTACACAAACCTGCTATTAAGTTGTCAAAAATGTCCAACAATGTCTTTGGAGTCTATATCACCCCAGCCATTCCCATGGTTACCAACTTAGCCATCAAATGGGGTTGCAGTTGGACTTCCTTCAAGTTTCCCAACTTCAGCTTAAAAGAATTAACTATTGCAACTATGAAAGTGAAAGAAACTAAGAATATTCATACCTTTGAATCAAGACAAACTCATGGATGATCAACATTTTAACTCCATMTTCTTGCCTCATGGTTGTAACTCACCCAAGATAGCAAATATTTTATTTGCATACCTATCTTGGCTACCTTCTATACCAAGGAAGAAATATTTTCTCTTCAATATGATAAAAAAAACCTATATCATGCATGTGAATTGGAAATGGTTACTCTCCAAAGTGCTTGTAATTCCATCCCTGAAGCTTTCAAACTTGCCATGATCTCCTCACTTATCTATCCAAGCCCCTAATATATTATGACATCAAGTCTATTACGGAAGTGGCAGTGAAGAAGAGTACCCAATCTATCCTCAAAACAACCATGATACCACCTATCATGGTAGTGATAGTGGTGAAGAGCACCAATTTTCTCCACAATCAACTCCAAACAAGATTTAATACCACCTATTATGGATGCATATTCCACCCATAATTTTTTGTTTCAACTTGGTGTGCCCTAGTCATTCTAACACCTACAGTCATGTGACACTACCTTTCCTCAACCATAGTGGCCTAGCCGAACTATGCATACTACAACAAGACTACACCTCTTCACCTAAGGATTTCCCATAACTTTGCTTTAGGCTACAATGTTAGATGCACCAAATCCTACTCAACTAAATATTATCGAACAAAAAAACTAGGCACATGTCCAACCATGGCCTCAAACATTCTTCAATAGTACAACATTTAACCAATATAATGGTATGTAAGGAACATCAAAATTCAAACACATAGAATATCCACACAATTACATAAGATATGATGAGAGGCACACAATATGAGTGTTTAAGACCCTTATTCATACATATAATATTGTTACATTTGATACAATACAATGGGGAGAGTGCGACCTCTACATATGACTCAATTACAGAGTACAAAGAACCTAAGGAAAACTTCCTTCCACAAGACTTCTCAACACTTCATTCAAGCCAACCCAAGAACTTCCATAGGTTTTCCTCCTACATTCGTATTCCATTCTCTATCTCACTAAGAAAACACAAGTCACCCCATTGCACCCCTTCTTGGCACAACCATAGAACCCCTTTCCTTATCCTTGAAATACCTCTTGCTTCCCCTATTGGTGATGAGTAATCAATGATAATGATTGATTAATTGATGCCTTAACTCTATGAGGTGTCCACTACTTATACATTCCTTTCCCATCGCTTGAAAAGTTATGCTGCATGAAGTGGACCACTGTCTCCTCAAGCTAACTTGTTCCACTAAATCAATCCATCATGTTGGATTCATGTTCAAATCGACTTGAGCTCATGAGTCATCCATCATGTTGGATTCATGTTCAAATCGACTTGAGCTCATGAGTCATCCATCAAACCAAGTCATTTTCACCCAGGTTTCCCTATCCACCAAGTTTTCTCGAGCATGTCAAGGTTTTCCATCTATCCACAACTTTGTCAATGCCCAAGTATGCCCGAAGCACCCAATGAATACATTTCTAAGGAATTTGTTCTGAAGGGAGTTCACCGAGGAAGTGCATCCCACCATCACATCCATTGAAATGTTTTCTCCAAAGAACCTCGACCACCCGTCATGACCCCCAAGTGTGGAACACCCACTCAGTGGATTTTCATAAATATCGACACTCCAACTCAACAAATCTACACCGATGTGGCAAAGGTTCCTACACCCCTCTAGGTGGGGGTCTTACACCACACCCCTTATGACCTTCCTCTAGTATTATCCTTCAGATTCTATATACATTGTTAATAAAACTTGTTTATGCCATGTATTTCCATACTTTCACACCCAACTTTCTAAAATAATCAGCACATCAAAATTATCAAAAATAAAGAGTTAAGGAATCTATTTTATGTACACATTGAAACTATGATGTTCCATGTACAAATCATCATGAGACTTCTATTACCTATATATCTCATTGAGCCTCTTTACATGGTTTATCAGTTTTCCTTTTTCCAATTATCACAACTTTGTTTTTCCTCAGGATTGCAATATTTTCGACCTCTCTAATTAAATTTGCATACCCCCCATCACTATATTCTTTCAATATTTTCTTCCTTGTCAGGCCATCATTTATCCAAATATTTTCCTCCATAGTGTACATCAAGAAATTATTTGTATTTTTTAGAATATATCCTCTTTTTTTTCTTCCTCCAGACCAATACTTCCCATGTTTAATGATTTTTCCTATTTATATTTTTCTTCCCTCACGAATTTAATGATGGTGTCTTCCAATACTTTGTTCTTAAATTGTACCTATTTTTCCCCTTGCTTGGGTTCATTCTCATTATTTATTTGTTTAATGTCAAGCCCAAATCCCCAACCTTGTTAACAAGAAAGCATAATTTTTAGTTTTCTTTCAAGGAAGATGGGATATTTGGTTAAAGAAGTATTCTTAGTCGACTGAGCTCTCCATATGTGTTGGCATAGTATAGGTTCCCCATGCCCCTATGGGTGAAGGTATTATATCATCCCCCACTAAAATTCAATGTTATCCCTACAAAGGAATGCAAGAACCTCCTATCCTCAAGTCACTATCCAAAGTTGTGCATCCATCCACAACCAAATTTTATTGGAAACCCCAAATTCTATGTCAATGGTTAATGTAAACCCCAAGTTCCATGCCAATGACTGATGGAAACCCCAAATATCTAGAACTCAATATGCATAATTGTGCACAATAGGCACCCAACTTTCCACACTATTCTCCATCCAAAGCTTTCATGTGACCACTCTATGTATATACATCGATGAGTGTCTCCTTCCCACCTCTGTCACCATGCCTCAAGTTTTTTTCATTGCCTCTCTCTGATGGTTTCAATCTAAAATCTTCACTAGTGAAAATGTCTCATGCAATTGTTAACTTCCAACATTCATTAATAATATTTTCAAATCATCCAAGTGTTGTATCATCTCGATCTACTACTATGTCCATACCTTTACCACCTCATCATGACTTCACACATTGAGCTCTCCCATGTCTTGATCTAGCTGGGTAGATAATTTCCAACCATCACATCTATGTTGTGAGAATGCACATCCCCATGTCCAAAATCAATCCTTTCCATCTACATTTTAGTCTTTCTATACAACCTCAATGAACCAAAGAAAATGCACCCTCTTTTCTTACCACTGTCAAGTTATCTTCCACAACCCAACAATCCATCCTCTCTTTTGAACCAAGGCACCTTCTTCAAAGCCACACTAGGATCCACTAGTGACTTCATGGTACTGAGCCATCTTGTTGTAGCTCAATGAGAAGTCCATGGAAAGTGTCTACCAAGACCAATGCCAACGTCCATAGTCCATCCCACTCTTGAGTCATCTGAAGATTTTGGAACCTCACCATGCCTCTACATCAAAACACCAACA
The DNA here is from genome assembly GCA_009831015.1 of Picea engelmannii. Taxonomy (NCBI): domain Eukaryota; kingdom Viridiplantae; phylum Streptophyta; class Pinopsida; order Pinales; family Pinaceae; genus Picea; species Picea engelmannii. The sequence continues at coordinate 569,975 of ML776745.1, read as the reverse complement.
AAATCACATCCAATGTAGTTATTCCCTTGCATTCTTCCAAAAAATGTTTGATTTCAGGGTTAGCTTTCCAACTGCCTCACCCAAGCATTCCCAAGAAGAGTTCAGGTTCCTCCTTGATCCATTTACCAAGGTTGTTGCACCTTCAACTTATCATCTCGGTTTTCTACTATGCCTACCCTTACAGGTCAAATTCTTTTTGGATTCCTTAGGCAAATGCTCCATCGTTTTCAGCTAGGTCATCTTGTTTGGTAAAAAAACATCCATCATATAGCGTCTCTCACTAGATAAAATTTACTCAAAAAATGGGCCTTATAAGATAAGCCATGGTTGTTGAGTTGGAAATTCAATAACCAATAGAATTTCAAAGAATTAAGTCAATCATAATGGTTGACTTGGTATAAGAGGATTATGTGTTATGTTTCTATTTGACAATATTTAACCATATGTTCAACTCAACTTAGTTAACATCTTAGTGAGATCTTTTGGGGATATGTTCAATATATTTGAAATACTCAAAATGAATTATTTTATATTATTACTATTTTTGTTATTTCTTGTATGATATATATTATCATTTATTTAATATATTTCCATTCTTGTTATATTAATTATACCAATATATTAATAATATATTAATAATGTATTGTTACCATTAAACTATATAATAATAATATTATATCTTATTTGTAGTATTATATAATATTTAGTTAGTAGACATAAAATTGTAATATATTTATTAATTTAATATTATATATTTTTTAGTCTTCTAGGTGTAGGACAGTCGGTGACGAAGTGTGTTGTTAAGCCACTCTATGATGTTAAAGTCACCGGTTCGAAACCTGCGGGGACAAAAAATCCAACCATGTTAAGGGTTGGTCTGGCTCAGGCCGGGTGCGATCCCCAGATGATTTTAACGGCTTAGATGCACAAATTAACAAAAAAAAAAAATATTATATATTTTTTATATAATAATTTATTCATACTATTAATGTTTTTCATCTTTAATTCATACTATAAATATCATCCACATTCACATTTATATTATAATAGAATAAGATATAATAAGTATTGACTTTTTCCTATGTATGTATTCATACTATTATTTTATTATACTTATTAATTCATAATATATTATGAATATATTATATATTTAATGTTATTATATCATATTATACATAATGTTGTCACATTCACATTTATTCATAGTAGTATTATATAATAGTTATTAATTCATATTACAGTATATTATATATATTATTATATTATGACTATATTATAAATCATTATTAAATATTATTATCAAATTTTTTTTTGTAAATAAAAGAGAAAATATGTATTACGTGAAAAACTTCAAAAAAGTACAATGATCCTTGTTTGCCACCTGTTCCGCTACAACATGGAAACCAGAATAGGTGGTTCACCAAAACATTTAATAATCATAATAATTTTTTCACAGTTCAACTTGTGAGATGTCATATTATTAACACTAGATGTGTCTAGTCTCATGCACCATAGCTCATGGTCGCCATGGCTATAGCTATAGATCATAAAACTTAACAAAACTGAAAAGAACTGAAATCTTAAATGTAAACTGAGAGAGAATCTATAAATTTGGAAAACCTAGACATCCATGAGTGTTGTAGTTGAAGATGAACTTTTTTCCGCAGGTCGAACAATGAGTTTTCTCCGGAGAATCTAACAAGGCTTTGAACAGGAGGTCCATGCGTCAACTGAGAGTGTGTTAATTCTGAGTTTTCTCCTCCAGAATTCTTTTCATATCAAATATTAGTTGCAGGTGGTCGTTTGAAAAGTGATGAGGGTTGGGCATAGTATGCTCAATGTTCCCATCCTCTTCAACTTCCTCTTTAGCTATATCCATATCTAAATCCACTTATGCTTCCGCTTCCTCATCCAACCCAGGTCTAGAGTTCTTGGTGATCCAATCTGCCAGCCAAATGGGGGGAATTTATTCCTCCACCAAGTAGCTTCCATGCTCTATGGGTCGGGCTTGGGGCCTAGTGGTGATACTAGGATCGAGCGGGGCATTCGAGGGTTGTTGCTCACGAGGAGGAATTTCTTCTTCCACCACGAAAATTCCCATGTCATGCATATTTTCATAAGGGGAAGGAGGCAAGTTTTGGGCATGAGGGGAGGGAGGGGGAGTCTCAGTCCAATTATGGACTCCTCCAGGGGAGTCGGACAGAGGGAGGGGCTGCAAAGGGTTGGGGTGGTTGCGCCTCACAATGAAACTGTAATACAGTGGGCCCCTTTTGGGTTTTCCACACTCTCTGGGCATGATTTAAGGATAACAGTAAAAATGGGGCAACATAGGAGAATTCCAAGCTAGTGGAGTTACACAGGTGAAAAGGAGAATGAGAGAGGTGACCCACAATGGGAGGGAGGTGATTGGAGGAGGTTCACCATAGGAATGCAAAGGATACCGAGAGAAACAGAGAGCCAACATAACTTGGTAAATGACAGAATACCTTGGAGCTCTTACCTTCATATCAACCGATTAAATGTTGGTGGGGAATGCCATGAATTTCGAAGTGACATTAGCCTGAGGACAAGTACCCACCTTAGAGCTCCAAAGTTGGTTCACATGCATATCCATTAAGTTTCCATAGGTAGAGCAATGCACTACCATAAGTGTGATGGTAAGGCCTGTCATTCAAATGGTGCAGGGATGAGGGTGAGGATTGGAGATAATAACTCCCCAGGCTTCATGCGTGCCACCTTTCTCACTATTGAAAGATGTCACCCCATCCAGGGATATTATTATCAAATATTAATAATATAGTATTTATTCTGTTTTCATATTATATATTAATAATAAATTTTATTTATTGTATGATACTTATTATCATTTATTATCTATGCAAAAGAATCTTTAAACTTCCCATTATTATTTATAACTCTTATCATCTCACTTAGCCTACATTCTTAGCTACTCCATACAGGTCATCTATCAACGTTTTCTTGGTTGATTCCCTCATTGTCTCTCTCTATCACCTAGAATATAACTACTTTGATTCACCCAAGAAAGAATTCCATGCTTTGGCATTGTCGTCATGAATTTTCAAGGAAATATTCACTTCTTTGATAAGGTTTTAAAGTTATCTTCTGCAACCCCAAAAATGCTCTATGGCACTCATGCATTAGTGCCCCAACTTGGACACCAAATAGTCCAACCGATTATCACTATGGAGGAGATGATAGTCTTAATACACCATCACAATTTTTGCATAAGAAACTCCTCCATGGTTTTCCCCATTCACTAAACTTGGCACCTCCAAGTTCCCCTTAGCTCAATTTCCTTATTCATGTTAGAAAGATTACTAAGGCTAGAATCAATGAAAAGAGAGGTGTAGGTGGTTTCCAAGAACATCTTCTATATATAGAAAAAGAGTTTTCCCCATTTACACCAAGTGATTTGTCTAAGTGAACACTTGTTCAAATTTTCCATCTACAAGTTTGCCCAAACTTGTCGGTAAGGCACCCAAAATGTCCAATGTTGTCTTTGAAGTCTGTAACACCTAGGCCACTCCCAAGGTTGTCATCTTATCTATCAAATGGGGCTACACTTGGACTTCCTCCAAGTTTCCCAACTTCCTCTTCAAAGAACCAACCATTACAACATTATGTAAATGCAATAAACTAACAATATGCATACCTCCAAATGAAGACAAACTTGGATGATCAATGGTTCAACTCCAATTTATTGCCTCAAGCCTCCAAATCACCCAAGCCAACAAAGATGTTTTGTGCAGACTTGTCTTGGATGCCTTCTACACCAAGGCACAGGTATGCCCTCTTCAAGTTAATCCATGGCACTTGTCTTATGCATGTGAACCACTCATGGTTACTCATTCAAGTGCATGGAATTTCATCCCCAAATACCTATTCCTTCACACAAGCTCCTCACTTGTATAGTGAAGCCCCAACTCTATAACAAAGTTAAGTCTATCATGGAAGTGGCAATGAAAAAGAGAACCCAATCTATCCTCAAAATAGGTTTAATATTGCTTGTCATGGAAGGGATAGTGGTGAAGAGCACCAACTATCTCCACAATCGGATCCAAACAAGCTCTAGTACCATTTGTCATAAACTTGTAGTTTACTCGGAATTTTTTACTACAACTTGTTGGACCTAAGTCATTCTAGTAGCTATTGTCATGTCACACTGCCTTTCTTCAACCGCAGTGGCTTGACCAAATTGCACCTACTACAACCAAATAATTCCTCTTCACATAAGGCCTACCCATAACTTCTCCTTAGGCTACAATTTTCAATGCACCAAGTCCTACTCAACTTAAGATTATCCAATAAGAAAACTAGGTGCACATCCAATCATGGACTCAAGCATTCTGCAATAATACAACACAGAAAATATAATAGTATGTAAGGAAGATGAACATTCAAACACATAAAACATCCACATAAGTAAACAACACATGGAGATGATTTACACTCAAGATGAGTTCCTAACACCCTTATTCATACATATAACAATGTT
>ML776745.1:515141-531847 GCA_009831015.1 Picea engelmannii | reverse complement strand
CTCTCTCTCCATCCATTTATCTATTTACCTCTCTCTACCCCCTTCCATCTCTCTCCCCCTTCCTCTCACTCTCTCTCTACCTCCCTTTCTATCTCCCTCTCCCTCCATCTCACACTCTTACACACATTATCTCTCTACCTACTCTCTCAGTATTCCTCTCTTCCCCTCTCACACTGTCACAAACTCTCTCTCTACTCCCCTCCTCATTCACTCTCTCTTGACTCCCCTCTTCTCTCTCTCTTTCCCTCGCTCCCTCCCTCCTTCCCACTATCTCTCCTATATCTCTCCTACATCCACCCCTTCCCGCCCCTCCCTGTCTCCCCTCGACTATCCCCAACTTTCTCTATTTACCTCCCTCTACCTCCCTTACCTCTCTCCCCCCCTTCCTCTCTCTCCCTCTCTCTCTTACCCACCCTCCCTTTCTCTCTCTATATCCCTCTCACACTCTCTCTCTACGCCCGTATTTTTCTTCCTCTCTCCCCCTTTCACACAATCATACACTCTCTCTACCCCTGTCTATATCTTCCTCTATTTCCTTCTCACACTCTCACACACTTTCTCTCTACCCCCCTCTCTAACTTCCTCTCTCTCTCTCTCTCTCTCTCTCTCTCTCACACACACACACACACTCTGGCAAGTTTGTTACATCACAAGGAAATATATGGCCTTGACCTAGACATGGAAAGACTTAGATCTAAACCTAGACCGTGACCTAGACCTAGACCATGGCCATTACCATGACCTAGAGCTATACTTAGATCATGATCTATACCATGACCTAGACCCCACGTGCTCCATTCTAAACCTAGGCCCCCACCTATAACCGACCCTTAATGCACTCCACACCCGATCCCTATTTAAATTATTCCTATACCTCTTGTTGAAGGCCCCACAACCCCTACATGTCCATATTGGTGTCATAACCATTTTCGTATGCCTCAAATCACTTTGAATCTTAAGCCCTTAGGTCCTAGTTGTCCCCAAATACCTATACACCTTTATTCATAAAGTTATTTACTCCATATAATAAATGTTTTATCCACTGCATTAAGAGCATGCACACACTATTGTGAGTAGAAATAAATGAGGGTCTGTAATGTGCCTACCTCATATCCCTTCCTAGAAGGAACATATGCACATTATTTCTAGGAATGGATATTAGGTTGGAACACTCCCCAACTTCATTCTCTCCAAAAAACTTGAATTATCCCGACATATGCACACATAAATAGCAACAAAATATAGATTTTTTGTCTTTCTGTCTTTCTGGAAAGCAAACTTGTATCTTCTTGTGTAATTGGTAGACAAATTTGTGCAATTAGAAGACAATTTTCAGTGGAAAGAAAAGTCGTGTCTTCTTGTGTATTTGGTAGAAAAACTTGTTTAATTGGAATACAATTGTCAATGGAAAGAAAAATTGTGTCTTCTTTTGTAATTGTTAGACAAATTTGTGTAATTGGAAGACAATTGTCAGTGGAAAACAAACTTGTGTCTTCTTGTGTAAATGGTAGACAAATTTGTGTAATTGGAAAACAATTTTCCATGGAAAAAAATTTGTGTATTCTTGTATAATTGGTAGAAAAAAATGTTTAATTAGAAGAAAATTGCCATGGAAAGAAAACTTGTGAATTCTTGTGTAATTGGTAGAAAAATTTATGTAATTGGTAGAAAACTTTATGTAATTGGAAGACAATTGTTTGTGGAAATAAAACTTGTTGTAGTGTATTTGGAAGGAAATTGTTCTCTTTAAACATGGGGAACCTATGGAATTGAAGTAGAAAGTCTTCAAGGAAAGGAAAACCCATTTGAAAGGTAAATGAAGAAAGAGAAAATATGCGGTTAGGTATTTCAAAACGTAGGATTTCAACAGAGGGAAAACCAAATTCTATTACAATAGATGTCCTTGTTGTTTCTCCTCCATCAACACAAAAAAACAGAAGATTTCATTAGAGGTCAATCCAATTCAGACTTCCATTGAACCTCCAATCACTATTTCATCAAAACATGTTGTGAATGACCATGTGATGAAGGATTTTCTTGGATTTGATTATACAATGGATGAAATTAAAGAGATAAATGGTGCACAACATTTTGGTGAAGAATTTATTGTGGTGAAATCTATCATTGGATAGTACAACATTCCAAAAACTAGTCATGGGAATGTCCACTCTCCTCCCAGAATTGATCTATCGATGATTGAAGGGGAAAGAACTACTACATTTGTAAATCCACAACATGGAGGTCAAGAGTGCCAGAATGTGGGTTCATCGTCCATACCTAGACCGAGCAATGTGTGACGATGAAATTCTAAACATATTCAGGTGGATGAAAGTGGTCTAGTATAACTTGAAGGTAATTTACCTAACCAAACTATTCAGTATCATTCTTATAACATCATTAAAGAATATTTTGAACCAAAAACCGATGCCACTAAATGTCAATTGTTTTTTTCTTTGTTAAAATCTAGAAGTTTGATTGTTGTTAGGATAATTTTAGTCATTAAAACAGTTAAAAGTTCAGAAACAAGTCATTATATTGTTAGAAACCTTGTGGATTCTTTTCAAGAAATTGGTAATAAAAATAGTTCTAAATACCGTAATGCATCCTGACGTGTCTTATCACAATCAGTTGTGAGAAATATCACAATAAAATATCAGTTTCTCAAACAAACCTCTCATCTCATTAAATGCAATATAAAATCCCTTATAAAGTATTGCAATAGATGAGATAGCCTCGACACATGTGGCCCAACGTATTTTTGGGCCTTACTGGTAGGCTTCCTCATTTTGACATGACGTTAATTGGAGAAGTTGAGGGACTAGTTCATAATTTTTGGCATGATAATACTAGGCCTTCTTACAATAAAAGATATGTACTAAAATTGAGAAGGGGATCTAAGGACCATGGAACCCACATTAAATACTTTCTTGATATGAAAAAAAAATGTGTATGAGAGATTCAATATTGTACATAGTGCACTTAACTTGGTCCAAAGATATTTCCATAAATGCAAGCCTTTGTATGTTCAAATAAACATAATCCATAACATGAAATGTTGCAGTTGTCAATACCACATTGAGTATGATTATTATTATGACACACACACACACATTTTTTGTATTACCTAACAACATTGTGCATGAATGCTCAATTATATTGTCATCGTCATCATCTACATACTTTATTCATACCATCTTGTGTACAAGGCCATAGTATTGTACATTATATCAAAATGCTTGTTGAGATGAGACATGCCCTAGGTGTGGTGGAATGTAATTACTGAAAAAGTGCATCCATGTGAGTGTATGAATTGGGGAGGAAGGATATTGACTTTCAAAGCTTTAAATATGCCATGTGTGATACCGATGAAGGGAAGGAAAGGAAAAATATATAATTGTTGACTTTTTATGTACAATTATGTGACTTCATCAAGGATTTTTTCAAAAAGACCCAACAATGTGTTCAACGTAACCATGTCTTGTCATTTCTTGCCTTGCCTTATCTTACCTTTCCTTTCCTTTCCTTGTCTTGCCATGCTTTTTCTTACTATTCATTTCCTTTCCTTTCCTTTCATTTCCATGCCTTCTCTTGTCTTTCCTTTCGTTTCCTTTCCTTTCCTTTCCTTGTGTTTCCATGCTTTTTATTGCCATGCCTTTCCTTGTATTTACTTGCATTGCCTTTCCTTATATTTCCTTTCCTTGTCTTTCCATCCCTTTCCTTTCCTTTCCTTTCCTTTCCTTTCCTTGTCCTTGCTTACCTTGTTTTTCCATTCCTTTCCTTTCCTTGGCATTCCATTCCTTTCCTTGCCTTGCCTTGCATTGTCTTGCCTTTCCTTGCATTTCCATGCCTTGTCTTTACATGCCTTGCATTTCCATGACATGTCTTGTTTTTACTTACCTTGCCTTACCGTGCCTTGTCTTTACTTTCTTTATCTTGTCATGACTTGTATTTTCATGCCTTTCCTTTCCTTTCAATTCTTTTCCTTACCTTGTCTTTCCTTTCCTTGATTTTCCTTACCTTGTCTTGCCATGAATTTCCTTTCCATGACTTTCCTTGCCTTGCCTTACCTTTCCTTTCCATGCCATGTCTTGAAATGACTTGCATTTCCTTTCCTTGATTTGTGTTTACATGTCATGTCTTGTCATGCCTTGTCTTAGCATGCCTTTCCTTTCCTTAAAATCCAAAAATGAGCGGTGTAAGTGAGATCCATAAGCTCCCACATATTTTTTTTCCAAGGATGACATGAACACATTACCCACAATCACCTATGGCATTGTTCTTAAAAATCGACCCCTTGTTCATAAATTGCACTATGCCTCACTTAGGAAAACCATTGATTTGGAGATCGACAAACAAATGTTTTTTCAATCAATTAAATCATAAAGGACGGGTAACCCTAGATACATTATAGTGTTAGGAGTTAAATGAAACCAAATTTTCATCCATCTAAGGCCCATTTAGAGTTTTATGGAAAGTTCCAACTCGCCTCCTCAAGCCTTTCAGGGACATGTTGACAATTTGGTTTGGGAAAATGAAATCCAAACTGAGCATCATAACTAAATTTTGTAAGTTATCACACTTGTGTTTATCTAAGGCTCGCATGACAACACTAAATCACCTAACACTGGGTTCCACAAAATCGATCCCTTGTTCATAAATTGCACTACACCTCACTATGAAAAACCCTATATTTGAATATCCTCCAAAAAATGTTTTTTCGGGAAATAAAATCATAGAGGAGGGGTACCCCTAGCTATAATATTGTGTCAAGAGTCCAATGCAACTATAATTTCATCCATCCTAGTCCCGGTTAGAGTTTTATGGAAAGTGTTTGTTGAAAGATTGGTTGTTAATTATTTCAACCCTTGAAGAAATCCACTATCCCCAAAGGTATGGTTATGGAACCTGAAGTTGATCAAGGAAAAAGGTCATGAAGAATAGTGTAAATGTAGGTAACCCACTCATGGATGGATAGTTCACATCATGTCATTTTAGGTGATAGGTGGTCTACAACGTGGTTCCTCATGGTTAAGGAGTTATGGCCTTATGAATTTAGAATCCCCAAAGAATGGTTAAGAAACCCCTACTTGGTTACAAGTCAATTAATGAAAGGGTAAAGTGGTTGTAACAAGAAAGCACTAGAATCCATAAATTTAAGGAGAGGGGTTACTTATAAAAAGTATATATACACCTCAAGAAGTCATTCACAAGTACATTCACACATTCATTCTGTTGAATATCTTGTGAGTAAGTGATGTGTTGGCAAGTTTGCAAAGAAAAAACATGAGGCAGTGAAAGAATGAGAAGTACAAGAGTTTCAGGTTTGCAGAGGAGAGGAGGAATTTATTACAAAAACCTAATTTGATTGACCCCCATGGTTCATACAACTGGTGTCATGCACAACACCCCCATAGGTTTCCTAATTCATATCACATAAGGCCCCATGTGACAAGAGGTATTAGTCTCACGAGGAAAAGACATGATTGGGGGAAATGATAGTGCCAGGTTGTTGAGGTATGAGGAAAGGTTACAGGTCATCACTATTATGTATCAGGTCAACTACAGAGGTAAAGGCATCTTTATGTACTTTTTTTGAAGTTTATTCTTGGTTATGGTATGATGCATGCTTGAGGCATGTTTGGCATTGGCACTTAATTGAGGTACATATTGGATACATGGTTGTGTGAGGTATAATATTGCATCTGGTTTGATATATGGAATATATTTGAGGTGTTGGTATATGGTTGAGGTTACATTTGGTATATGGTGGTATATGCATGAGGGACATGTTGTTTCACTTTGACGCACTTCATTGATGATGTTTTACAGGTCTATACATGATTGATGCTATGTTATATGATACATTTTTTTATATATGATTGATTCTCTAGTACATGGTATAGGTTATGGTATCTACATTTGTCATATCTTATGGTACATGATTGATGCATGATATACTACATTTTTTGGTACACAATTGATGCATGGTATGGTATAGTTTTTGGTATAGTACATGTTGATGATCAATTACAGGTTCATGGTACAATGACAATGATAGGTTCGATACGGTGACATGTTGATGTGACAATGATAGTGACAGTGCCAGTGATTGTAGTAGTGACAATTTAGTCTACACTTGTATTTAAGGGCCACGGGAAGGGGTAAGGAAAGGGGGTTGTAGCTTTATTCCAGTTAGTTCTAGAGAACTCTACGAGTTGGAGATTCCTTCAGGTTGGATCCTGAGAATCAGGGGGTCGTAGCCTCCTTCTAGTTGGAGCTAGATAATTCAGGGACTTGTAGCTTCCTTTAGGTTGGATCCTTTAAATAGGGGGTTGTATCCTCCTTCTAGTTGTAGTTGGAGTTTTGAAGTTGGTCCTTCCAATGAATGTATTCTTTGATATATAATAAAATCATTCCATGGTTTTCTCCCATTTGGGTTTCCATGTAAATCCTAGTGTACTGTGTCTATGTGATTATTTATTATGCATTGTTGATTTATGCTACTAATGACATATTGAATATTAATGATAAATTGCTAAAAAATACTAATAAAGTTGAAGATAATATATTGTGGTTAAATTTTTTATTAGTGCTCATATTGATTCTCCCCCTTCTCTCAGTATTCCAACAATTGGTATCAGATAAGGTCCTTCAAGGAACCATTTAACCACTAGAAGGAGATCATGGAATACGATAATATTGCAGTAGCAAGGTTTGATGGATATAATTATTCTATAAAAAATAAAAGGATGAAAACATTTTTACAGGCACATGGATTTGATTTTTTGCAGTCAGTAGTAGACGAATATATAACACCAACCACTCCCCCAACTAACAAAGATGGAAAAAAACTTAGCGAAAACAACTCAAATGATAAAGGCACATTTTGAGAAGTCTCAATGATTCAATATTTGTCAAAGTTATGCATTGCAACACTGCTAAGGATTGTTTGGATAAACTTAAAAATATTTACGAAGGAGATTCCAAAGTCAAAGGAGCTAAGCTTCAAACTCTTAGAGATAATTTTGATCAATTAAAGATGAAGGAAGATGAAGACATTGCATCCTACTTTATACGAGTTGATGAAATAACGAACACTATTAGAGGACTAGGAGAAGAATTTGATGAATCAATGGTCATTCAAAAGGTTGTAAGATCTCTTCCTATGATATTTGATCATAAGATATCAACCATGGAAGAAAGAACAAATCTTGACAATTTGAGCATGGACAAGCTACATGGAATATTCACAGCTTATGAAATGAGGATATAACAAAAGACCATAGTCACAAAGGAAGCATCGTTCAATGGATGCAAGAAGACAAAGAAGAAGAACAAGAAAAAGTTAAAACATGATTGTAGCTACAACAATGATTCATACGAAGATGAAGAAGTGGAAAACTTTGTAAGAAAGTTGAAAAGAGGAACCAACAAGTAAAAATTTATGCTTCCATTGAAGTGTTTTGATTGTGATGGTATTGGTCATTTTTCTTTTAAATGTCCTTATGCTAAGAAGTAATGCAGACCCCCTACCTCAACTGGGTCCACTGACCTCCCGTTCTCTAGATCGATGTTCTTCTAGGTCGAAATGGCTCTTCGGGCTCTTGCTGGAACCCCCCTTGAATTGAATCCATAGGTCCTTTATGAAGACCCGCCCTGTGCAACTTAACACTAGGCGCAAGCCTTACACCTCCATATGACCCCAACTGGGCCTTAGCGCAAGCGCTTTCTCGCAGCTCGTGAGTTTGTGGGTCGAAGACCCTCGACTCCTCTTTCTCCAATTTTCGATACTCGAGATGCGATGGGGTATGGCTCCTTCCTTGACAATTCCCTTCATGCGTAACCGTCAGCTAGGGCTAAGTACTAGTGCATCTTCACAACTCACGACCTCGCGAGTTGGAGTGTTGAACTTTGGCACTCTCCCTTTGCAAAAGCCCGAGAGGTGATGGTTGACTTCCTTTTCGCACTTCTCGCAACTCACAATCTCGCGAGTTCGAGTGTTGAGCCTTCCTACTCCTCTTTAACGAATCCACGAGACATGATGGTCAATGGTAGGTAGACTCCTTCCCAAGGTGATGCATGTCCTCCACCTGTCACCTCCTCCGTCTTTCCTCTGGCATCTGCTATTACGCCACCTGTCAACTATGTGGCCCACTGATCAGATGTGCCACATGTTCACACGAGTCTCGGTGCTCGGCACTTCACGACTTCAATGATCAAAGTGTAGCTCCTTCACATTTCAAACCTCTGATACACAATGTGGTGAGATGCCAGATCTCATGGCTCTTCTTCCTCCTCGATCGAAGGTTCAGATTGCATCAGGATCTCRCGACTCAGGGTTTTGTAGAGAAAAGGCCTCTGCCTCCCAGTTCATGATACCCAACTTCATGAAATGGACTGGCCTCGCAGTTTTGYGATCTCGCGACTCAGGGTTTTGAAGTGCGAGGGACTCCGTCTCCCAGCTCGCGATACCCGAGTTCATGAAATGGACCAGATCGTTGCMACCTATCCTCAAAATAGACGGTCCTGATGCTTTCGAGATTTCATGGGTCAAGAGTCCTAACTCTTGCCCTTTGTGTCTCTCGGTAGCCGAAATGCCAAAATAGGCCTTTTGTTCCCCTTCTTCACATACAAGGCTTAAACCTCATGCAACTTCTTTTGGATCTGATGGTTCATGGAAAATCGACATTTCTCCATGAAGTGTCTCCACCGTATGTTTCAGCTGCTCTCCTACACAACCTCCCAGAGGTTAAATTCTATGTGCCTTCCTCTAGATCTGATGGCTATCGGTCCATGCGTTTAGGTATGACTGCCCAGATCTCTTTCTCCCTTGTGCATTTCTCCTTGGTGTCTAGACGTGGTGTGAATGACCCATATCTCTTCCCCAGTGCCTGAGTCAATGACAACTGTAGCTCCCTCCTTAGCTTGTGATTCTTCCTGAACTCAGAATACTTCCAAGTATCAAAGGTCTCGGCCTTTGTTTCTCTGCAAACCCTATATCCTTGGGTCTCGCCTGCGTTCTAAGGATGTTTTCCCACCTGATCTTTGCAACTCTGAACCCTCCAAACGGTTTCTCAACCTTCTTCACTCCTTGCAGTTATCACTCTGTGCGCAAAGGCACTTTCCCTCCTGAGCTTTCTTCACTCTCTGGAAAGCATCAAAGGTTTATCAGCCTCTGCAACCTCTTATAGGGTCCCTACACACAAAGGTGCTATCTGTCCTGATCTTAGGGACTTTAGAGTAAGTCCTCTCTTACACACTCCTTGTGCTATTGAGTATTTCGCTAAACTTAGATCCGAAGTATTTCTTATAACGAATTGCTTCATGCCCTCTTGGCGTTCTTCTGCTCAATGCACACCTTGTAGAGCCTTCCTTCACAGAGTGTTTAGTAACTCTATAAGTGGCTTCTTCTTGACACTTCTCTTTTCTCAGAACTCAAAATAGAGTCCTCTAGTGCACTCTATCCACTCGCTCAATTCCCTCCTGACAGATATTTACAGAACCTCCAATAGTTCTATTTCTTCTTTGTTCCTACCTTTGCACAGTTCCTCCTTCAGAGTATTCAGTAACTCTTAGGCTTCCTTTGAGTATGTGAATTCCCCTGGTGTGCACTCCTTGCACGTTCTTTCTGACTTCACAGAGTTCAGATGCACACTCCTTGTGCTGGCTCCAGAACTTCTAGTGTTCTGTTGTGCACTCCTTTCACAGCCTAAAGAACCCAGACAAAAACTGACAAACTCACAAACATATAGAAAAATCTATCTATAACACATATCTACAACATCCAAATTACATTCAAATGCTTAACGATGCACAGACAATTCATGGGCAGGAAAAACTTCTCTTTGTATTCATCTCCAAATGTATATACAAATGTTTACAAATGTTGGACTGTAACAAGTCTCAGCTCTGTCTCCCCTGAGACCTCTCTACCTGAGAACTCCTTTCTCTCTAGGAACTCCTCTCTCCCTCGAGACCCCTCTCTACTCTAATTCGCCCCCCTTTTACAAAAATGAGGGCTCTCTCGAGCTTATCCTCTACCTCACCATCTCTGAGATATCGCTATCACAGAGCAGCTTCATTACATAAATGGAAGTTGCAGATCTGACTGATCTGGACTTAGCTGTAGGTAACCAATTAAGGAAACCTCAACCACTACCTGTACAAAGGCGTGGTCTGGTCTCTATCAGCCTTACAACATTAAATTCGATTTCAAAAATTGGAAAATGAGAGGGTTGCACCTCTCCTTTTCATGAATGCGCACTAGATATGCTTGTTGGCTAGTGCTTATGCTGAGTTGGAGCGATTCTCTTGCATAAATAAGAAAGGTAGCAATGAAAAAGAACATCCTAAGAATAAAAATAAAAATAAAAAATGAGACAAGAGAAGAAACAAAAATAAATTATTCAAGAAAATTCTCTACTCAAGGGAATATAGCTCCTCATCAGAAGAGGATGATAATAGTGACATTGATTTAGAAACATTACTCTTTATGGTAGTAGAATATGATGAAGAATATTCTAAAGAAGAAGGAGAATTCGATCTCAGAGAAGAATTAATCAAAGCCTTTGAAGAACTAAGGAAATAAAGAAAGAAAAACAAATCACTCGAGGCATAATTAAAGATGAAATATGGATCTTAGAATTCCAACTCAAAATAAATCGAGAATACAATCACGAAGTTAAAAATATAGGAAGAATAAGTCAAAAGGATTGATGAAACACTTAAAAGTTAGTTAGAATAAAAGGAAAAGATGATTGAAAGCTTGAAAGCAGAAATAGTCACTCTAAGAAAAGATCTCTAGAAGAAAGATATGTAGCAGAACAACACCAAAATATTTTATGATATCATCAATAGTCAAAGGACATACTATGACAGGTTCAAGCTAGGATATAGCCAAATGCAGACTAAGAAAGTTTCAAGCTCCAATACGATAGACCAAGAAGTAGAACAAAGAAGCTATGCAAAAATCGTCAGAGTTACTATCAAGAAAGAGGAATACATGAAGACTAAAGAAGAAAATCATAGAAGAACTGGACCACCTAGAATATTTAGAATACAAAATCAGTAGTCAGCAACATCTCAAGAAGGAGAAGACTTCATAAGAGCAACACCATTCAAAAGATCCCCTACATACATGTATCAAACTATTTTTCTTGCTTTATATTATTTTTGTAACAATTTTGGAAAAAAAGATGCAAACTGTAGAGCCTATTCCAAGAATAGAAAAAACTATGAAGGCTATTCGAACAATAGTTATCCTACAAAATCACATGAAGCACAAAACATAAATCACAACAGTTTTTGTTCACTAAGTAATGAAGTAGAGTTATACAAGTGCAACAATTTTGGAAACATGTCCAAATATTGTATACTGACTATTCCTCCAAGGTAACCAAAGATTAATATCAAATAGGAACCACAAAGGATATGGGGAAGAAAGTAGGATCAATTCAACACTGAAAAAATGCTCACTTTCTCTACAAGAGAAACACACAAAAAGTGGGTGGTATGTTGACAATGGTTGTTTGAAGCATATGAAAGGTGAGAAGAATAGGTTTATGACCCTAAAGAAAGAACAAGATGGATTAGTTTCATTTGGAAATGATAACTCAGCCAAAATTATAGGTAGTGACACAGACACAATTAAGCTTGGAAGCAAAGATGCCAAGGTATAAAATGTTCTTCTAGTCGAATATATGAAGCACAATCTACTAAGTGTAAGTCAAATGTGTGATAAAGGACACAAAATTTTGTTTGACTCAGAAATATGTGAGATACGAAAATAAGAATTAGGAAATTTTGTGGTTATATGTATAAGAACTCAAATAAACATATATGTCTTGAATGAAATTGGAAAGGAAATATATTGCTTAGGAAAGGAAATAAAAGTTGGCTCTGACAGAAAAGAATGGATCACATGAACTTTGATAACCATGTCAAAATCAACATAAAGGAAATAGTAAAAGAAATGCTTGATATATCAAAGCAAACAAATACTCTATGTGAGGTCTGTCTACAAGGAAAATAAACGAGGACAACGTTCAAATCAAAAGAGTAATCCAACACTAAACCATTTGAGATTGTACACACTGACCTATGTTTACCAACAATAATGAACGGATTAAATGGAGAATAGTGTTCTATGCTAATGGTTGATGAATACAAAAGAATGACTGTAGTTTTCTTTCTCAGGAAGAATCCATAGGAATTTGAACACTTCAATATATACAAAGAAATGGTTGAAACAAAGATGGATTTGAAAATCAATTGTTTAAGATTGGACAATGGAGGTGAGCTTACATGAAATAAATTCATGCATTTCTATGTCGAACATGGAATAAAAAGATAGTTCTTAGTAGCCAGGACACCTCAACAAAATGGAGTTTTCGAAAGAAAAAACATAATAGTACAGGAAATGACCAAAACCACGTTGAAAGATTCCAATTTGAGTGACATATTTTTGGCATAAGAAGTGCATAGTTCATTTCATATCCTAAACATAAGAATGCTTAGAAGTAACCATGATAAGACTCCCTATGAATTATGGAAAGGAACACTGACAAATGTGAATCACTTTAGAGTATTTGGAAGCAAATGTTATATCAAAAGAGAAGATGGCAGGATTGGAAAATTTGACTTACAAGTTGATAAGGGAAAATTGGTTGGGTATTTAAGCAAAAGAAAAGCATAAAAATGCTTTAGTCCAAGACTCAACAAAATACTGGAAAGAATCAATGTAACAATTCATTAAACAAATGAACGAAATATTGAAGAAAGAAGCAAAGATTCAGAAGAGTAGGATGACAAAGAAGGTAAAAAAGAAGAAGAAGTAGTGGAAGAAGAAGAAGAAGAAGAAGAAGAAGAGAAACTAGAAGAATAATAGGAGGAAGATGAGAAGAATATACCTCCCAAGACACCTAGCTGATGAGTGCAGATAAATCATCCACTAGAACAAATTACTGGGAATAAACATGTAGGATTTGAAACTTGAAGAATAATGCATTCACTGGAACAAAGGCATCTAGCATTGTTATCCGCAGTTGAACCAAGAAGTTTTGAAGAAGCCAACAATGATGAACACTAGTTCAAGGCTATGGATGAAGAATTGGACCAGATAGAGAAGAATGACACATGGGAACTAGCTCCAAGGCCGAAGAACAAGAATGTGATTGGTACAAAGTGGGTTTTTAGAAACAAACTAAATAAGAATGGACATGTAACCAAAAACAAAGAAAGGTTACTATGAAAAGGATATACACAAATTGAAGGTATATATTTTTAAGAGACCTTTTCCCTAGTTGTCAGGATGGAAGAAATTAGATTGATCTTATCTTATGCATGTTCCAAAAGAATCAAGCTATATCAGATGGATGTAAAATCAACCTTTCTAAATGGGGAATTAGAATAAGAAGTCTACGGTGAAAAATCTCAAGGGTGTCTAATATAAGAAAAGAAATATTGTGTTTGTAGCTTCAAGAAACCATTGTATAGACTCAAGCAAGCCCCAGAGCATGGTATTCAAGATTTGATAGGTATCTCCAGTAACAAGGATTCAGGAAGGGAAATCTAGAAAACAATATCTACTTAAAAGTGGATCAAGACAATATATTGATAATTGAATTTTATGTAGATAATATTATCTTTGTGAGTGATGATGAAAGGATGAGTCATAATTTTTTCAAATACATGTAGGATGAGTTTGAAATGTATTTACTTGGTGATTTGAATTTCTTTTTGGGATTACAGATATGCCAGCGTGATAAAGGTATTTTCATCTCCCAAACCAAGTACATTATAGAAATGTTGAAGAAGTATGGAATGGAAGACTATAAACCTGTAAGTACTCCTACACAAACCAATTGCAAGTTAAGAAAGAATGATGAATATAAGGATGGAGATCAGAGACTCTACAAATTGATGATTGACAAGTTACTCTATGTCACATCGTCAAGAATGGATGTGATGCAAGAAGTTGGAAAAGTTGTGATATTTCAAGCAACACCGAAAGATACACATGTTATGGTAGTAAAGAGAATATCCAAATATCTCAAAACAACATAAGAGTTCGGATTATGGTATCTAAAAGGGAAAGATATATCTTTGGTCACATACACATATGCATATTGGGGATGCAAAATTGATGATAGAAGAAGTACAAGTGGAGCAACTTTATACTTAGGTGATTTTCTGGTATCATGGTTGAACAAGAAACAATCATCAATATTTTTGTCCACAACAGAAGTAAAATATATTACAGCAGCAACATGTTGCACTCAATTTCTCTCAATGAACCAAACCTTGTAGGATATATATATGGAATATGGAAATATTATTATGATACTCTATGATAACACCAGTGTGATCCATATCTCTAAGAATCTAGTAATGCATTCCAAGAAAAATCACATTCCAATCAAGTTTCACTTTCAACAGGAAAAAGTTACAAAAAATAACATCAAGATAGAGTACATTAGGACAAAATAGAATATTGTATATATATATATATATTCACCAAAACTATTCCAAGGGAGACCTTTGAGTATCTTCGGTAGAATCTTGGAGTATTGTCTTCCCCATAGTGAACCACATGACATCATATACAGTAAGATAGGGGGAGAGAAGCAAAAGACATGAAGAATATAAGTAAATACTATTTTGAATGATTTTCATATACATAATATATTTACACAAGGAATCACCATGAAGAGAAAGAAAAGGTTTGTAGATAGGGGGAGAATCCCCAAGGATAATTACCCTTTTCCATTGATGTCAAAGGGGGAGAGAGAAAACAAAGGCATGAAAATGGAAAGAAAGAAAAGATGCATGAAGATAGGGGTAGTGATGGTCACAAGGGGAGCATGAGAAGGAGCATGAGTGTTACCATGCGATCAGTGTTTCCATCAATGCCAAAGAGGGAGGTTGTTGAAATGTTACTTTTAATTAATGTCAACCCTTGAAAAATTCTAGTAGCCCCAAAGGTATGGTTATGGAAACTGAAGTTGATCAAGGAAAAAGGTCATGAAGAACATTGTAAATGAAGGTAACCCATTCATGGATGGATATTCCTCATTGTGTTGTTTTCGGTGAAAGGTGGTATTCCATGTAGTTCCTCACAATTGAGGAGTTATGGTCTTGTGAAGTTAGAAGCCCCAAATAATAGTTAAGAAACCCCTTGTTAGTTACAAATCAATTAATGAAAGGGTAAAGTGGTTGTAACAAGAAATTACTAGAAGCCATAAAGTTAAGGAGAGGGGTTACTTAGAAAAAGTATATATACACCTTAAGAAGTAATTCAAAAGTACATTCACAAATTCATTCTATTTAATATATTCTTGTGAGTAAGTGATCTATTAGCATGTTTGCGATGGAAAAATATGAGGCAGCGAAACAATGAAGTGTGGGAGTTTCGGGTTTGAAGAGGAGAGTATGAATTTCTTAGGAGACCCAAATTTGGCTAACCCCCATGGCTCAGACAACTCGTGTCCCATGAGGCACCCTGACATGTTTCCTATTTCCTATCATGCGAGGCCTTGCATGACAAGATTTCTTATTCCTATGAGGACAAGACATGATTGGGGGAAATTCTAGTGCCAGGTTGCTGAGGTATGAGGAAAGGTTACAGGTCATCACCACTATGTATCAGGTCATATACAAAGGTTAAGGTATGTTTATGCACTTGCTTTAAAGGTTATTCTTGGTTATGGTATTGTGCATGCTTGAGGCATCTTTCAAATTGGAACTTGATTGAGGTACATCTTGGCTACATGGTTGAGTGATGTATACTCTTGCATTTGATTTGATACATGAAATATTTTTGAGATGTTGGTATATGGTTGAGGTATACATTTTATATATGGTGGTATATGCATGAGGGACAACCTTTTTCACTTTGAGGCACTTCATTGATGATCTTGTACAAGTATATACATGATTGATTCTATGCTATATTGTATAAGTTTTATATATGATTGATGTTGTAGTACATGGTACAAGTTATGGTATATACATTTGGAATATCTTATGGTACATGATTGATTCATGTTATAATACATGTTTTGGTACACAGTTGATGTATGGTATGGTAAAATTTTTGGTATAGCACATGTTGATGATCAGTTATAGGTTGATGGTACAGTGACAGTGATAGGTTTGCTAGAGTGACAAGTTTACAGGTTATAGATTGATGTGACAGTGACACTGAAAATGACAGTGGCAGTGGTAGTGATAGTTTGGTCTACACTTATATTTCAGGGTGGAAGGATGGGGAAAGGAAAGGTGGTTGTATCCTCCTTTTGGTTAGTGCCGGAGAAATCAGGGAGTTAGATATTCCTTCAGGTTGGAGATTGAGAATCAGGGGGTTGTATCCTCCTTCTGGTTGAAGCCAAAGAATTGAGGGAGTTGTAGCTTCCTCCAGGTTGGATCCTGGAACTAGGGTGTTGTATCCTCCTTCCAGTTGCAACTGTAGAATTGGAAAGTTGGTGCTTCTAGTGAATGTAATCTTTGGTATATAATAAAATCATTCCATGTTTTTCTCCCATTTGGGTTTGCATGTAAATCATGGTGTACTATGTCTATGTGATTGTTTATTATGCGATGTTGGTCTATGTTGTTGATGATATATTGAATGCTAATGATAAATTGTTGAAGACTACTGATAACGTTGAAGATAATATATTTTGGTTAAAAGTATTATTAGTTCCCAT
>ML776745.1:476181-508885 GCA_009831015.1 Picea engelmannii | reverse complement strand
AAAAATACTAACACAAATTTTCGAAGGAAGGGCTTGAAAATGGAATTCATCAACCCTTGGAATGTGAAAGGTGCATTTGTAAGGCCAAAAGGCATGACCAAAATTTCATAATGGCCTTCATGAGTTCATAATGTTTTTTTGGGGATATCTTCTTCCTTCATTCTAATATGATGATACCCTTAACGGAGATCCAATTTTGTGAAATAGATTGCTCCATGTAGTTCATCTAACAATTCATCAATAATGGGAATGAGAAACTTATCTTTAATAGTGATCTTGTTGAGCTCTCTATAATCTGGACACATATGCCATGAGCTATCTTTCGTGAATACCATTACCACTGGTGCAGAGTAAAAACTTTGGCTAGGTCTAATAATGCCAGCCTCTAACATTTTTTCAACCATGCGCTCAATTTCACTCTTCTGGGCATAAGGGTATCTGTATGGCCTGATGTTAGGAGGAACACTCCCAGGAATTAGGTGAATTTCATGATCATGATTTTGAGTGGGTGGAAGACCTTTGGGAATATCTTCAAATACTTTAGAATGCTTATCAATGATCCCTTGGAGATCTTGAGGACTAGATGGCTTAGATGTTTGAACATCTAGTGAGCATAGTTGTGAAATAACGCCTTGATGCCCCTTTTTAGTTAATTTTGTCATGCCATTAGAGCTTATCACCTTACCGGGTTTCCCTGTGATACCTCTTAACTCAATTTATTTTCCTTCCAATGAAAATTTCATGAAAAGTTCTTGAAAATTAAAAGCCATTGTTCCTAATGATTGTAACCATTAGATTCCTAGTACAACATCTACACCACCCATGGGTATAAAAATCATTGGACTATTCATTACATATTCCCCCATAGTAAGATTGATCTTATTGCATTTTCCTGAGCAATTGATAGTTCCTTCATCTGCAATCATTACTTGAAACTCTGGCATTGGATGTAAAAAGCAATTGACATCTTTGGATAATTTATAGTGAATGAAATTATGAGTACTGCCAGAATCAATTAGGACTATTACCTTTTTCTTTTTGATGTATCCTTCGATCTTGAGGGTTTGAGGAGTGCTAAATCCAACCAATGCATTACACGATATTGTGGGAGTCAACTCTTTAGACAAAATTGCTTCTACGTTTTCATCTTGAGAAGGTTCTTGTTCTTGTTCTTCTTCCTCTTCACAATCTATGTAGAATAATTTCTTCTCACCACAATTATGTCCCGTACTGTACTTGTTGTCACAATTAAAGCATAAAATTTTTTCTTTTCTTTCCTCCAATTCTTGAGGTGTCAACTTTGTAGGTTGAGATGTTTTAGAAGAAGGAGCATTGTTCTCTCTATAGATGTTAGGATTGGTCCTTCTAGTAACCGTAGCCATATTTTTACTTTCAACATTTTTTGCCACCTTAAATGCATTCTCCAATGATTTTGGTTCCCAAAGGTGAACCTCATGTTGAATGTTATCCTTTAAAGTTCCTATGAATAAATCAATCAAGTGCTCATCTAGAATATCTGTTACCTTTATATTCAATCTTTGGAAGTTCTCAATTTGCTCAGCAACTGAACCCTTTTGCTTGATATTTATCAATTGGCTAAAGAAGGTATTGATCCTTGTATCCTCATAGTGTGCTATCATTTCTTTCATGAAAATTGTCCAAGTGACGAGTGATTTGTGAGAAAAAAGCCATTAATACCATACAAATTGATTGGGTTCTAAATATAAAGAAGAAATTCGTACCTTTTGTGTATGTGGCACATTATGTAGATCAAAGAATTGCTCCATCTGAAGTTTCCATGTGATTGGGTCCTTGCCATCAAACTTCCTCATATCGATCTTAGGAATGTGGTTGGTCTTCAACCCAAAGTTAGAGTTTCTCCATTCTTGATTCACCTTCCTTGTGTCCTCATCATGAATTTCATGGAATGCATTTTCACTTTCAGGTGTCTTCTCTGTTACAAAATTTTTCAATACTTCCATGATCTCCTCTTTTAAACCATCCATATTTGCCTCCAACTTAGCTTCCATCTCTTGGAGTTCATATTTTGTTACTATCTTCTTTTGTAAATCATTTTTGTCCCTACGCATTTCTTCACCTTCATCAAGAGTCCAAGTAGGATTGGTTGGAGGCTTTTTTGGTGTAGAAGTGCCCTTTTTGGGTGGCATGTTGGCCAAGTATCACTTTTAAACCTTGACTTTGAGGTGGTTCTGATAGACAATCTTTATTATATTGTATCTCCCCAGTTTTGGCCCTTATGGGTATGAAACGTTCTTTTATGTAGTTCTATAATATTTTTTCTCTACAATGCCACTGGTCTAATCAAAATTGGATGTGTCAAGTGGAATTTATGGTAACTTCCCCACAACTTTCTGATTTTTGGCCTTTCCAAGAGATCTCAGTTGTATAGCGTGCCCCACACAAAATAATTGATATAAGATTCTGAAACTTGTACCAGAAATACTACATACTATCCACTATCCAATGAAACTAGTCCCACTCAATTTTGATTTCTAGGAAGAAGTTATTATTGTTTTACCTAGAACACCTTCTTGAGACTAGTCAATAGGACTAGTCATATACCCTGTATTCCACAGGGTGTATCTACAATTGTAAGATGACCCAGAAGCTAAAATGTTTACCACAAATACCTTACTAATTTTTGTGAATATCCTCCAGATTTCAGGGTCTGAAACGTTACAGAAATATTTTTATAGTGAACATTCCGCAATGGCTCAGTTCAGGATGATTCTAGAACCCTATCTTGTACAAGTTGTATCTCCAAAAGTATAAGGCCTCAGGAGATGAAATTTTAACCCAACATACCTTGATTTGTCTACCAAATATTCTCCATGCTATTCCTTCTAAAACGTTGTAGAAAAAAATTTATAGCAAAAATTCCAAGGTGTCTTAGATGTAGCAGTGAAACCCCAAGACCTTGAGCTCTGATACCATATGTTAAGAACCAAATATCAATATAGCATAGAAAAACCTCAGAAAAAGTAATCAACACCTTGAAAAAGAGATAATTGCATATAATAAGCCTCTTTGAGGGGGCAACCTCCTTTTACCCCACATAAATGTTCAAGTACAAGATGATTCCAAATGAAAATGTCTCTTTGGTATATATAGGATACTAGGAGGTATAATTAAAACTAATGGAATAAAGAAGACATAAATAAAATAACATTACTAATGTAATATTCCCCAATTAAGGGGTAATGAGCCAATATTAGGGCTTAATCCTCTTGGTTGGGTATGTGATAAAGCAAAACTCAATGTCACCAACAAGTGTTGGGTCAGATTTGCTATTGCTTCAAAGTTGATTGAAGAAGTGGATATGGATGTTATATCACTTTATATATGCAACATAGTATTAGGGGGTCCTTATCTTTATGATAGAAAAGTAGTCTTCTTTCATCATGAGAACAAATATCACCTTAATAAAGGGGGGAGAAAAATATATTGTTAGAGACCACAGCATGAGGGTAAACACAACACTTGTTAGTGTAGGACAAATGAAGAGACTCATAAACACTAATAAGAGATATGTACTCATGGTCGTAAGGGAAAAGGATGTTGGAACATCCGACACCTTCTAAGGATGTGATCCTTCTCATAAAAAAGAATTAATTGTCATTGTTTCTAGGTATGATGACATATTTTAGGAACCAAATGGATTACCTCCTAAGATGGAAATCCAACATGAAATACATCTTCAACAGGATTCTACCCTTCCTAGTGTGGGCATGAACAGGATGTCGGTTGTAGAGATGAAAAAGATCAAGAAACATGTACAGGACTTGTTGGATCGAGGGGTCATCAGGCCCAACTCATCTTCTTGTGGTTCTCTGATCGTGATGGTGCCAAAGAAGGATTACACATGGAGAATGTGTGTCGATTATCAAACCTTAAATAAAATCATGGTGAAAAATCAATACCCTCTTCCTTGTATAGATGATTTACTTGATCAATTAAAGAATGTTGGTTATTTCACTAAGTTGGATTTTCATAGTGGATACCATCAGATCAGGGTTGTAGAATAGGATGCATGGAAAATTTCCTTTAAAACCAGAAAGGGATTATTTGAGTGGTTAGTTATGTCGTTTGGGCTTTCTAATGCTCCGACAACTTTCATGTGTATGATGAATGACGTATTCAAGCCACTTCTAGATGATTTTGTAATTTTATATTTACACAAAATTCTTATATTTAGTGGGACTTGGGATGAACATGTAATGAATTTAAGGCAAGTATTAGATACTTTGCAAAGGGAAAAGTTGTATGTAAAAATGGCCAAATGTGAATTTGGCAAGACTGCACTAGTGTACTTAGGTCATATTGTAGGAGGAGAACAATTGAAAATTGATCCTTCCAATATTGATGTAATTGTAAATTGGCCTGAGGTAAAAAATGTAACTGAAGTACGAAGCTTATTAGGTGCATTCCAGTACTAGAAGAGATTCATTTCAAATTTCTCATTTATTGTAGCTCCTTTTCATACCTTAACCAGTGTGAAGAACAATTTTCAGTGGGGAGAAAAGTAACAAAAGGCCTTCAACACTTTGAAGGAAAATTTTAGTACCGCACCAATATTAGCACTACTGAATCTTCAACAACCTTTTGAGATTGATATAGATGCCAGCGGATACACCATGGGTGTAGTATTGATGCAATATCATAATTCTATCTGTTACCACTCTGAAAATTTTAACCAAGTTTTTGTTAACTATCCTGCATATGATAAAGAGTTGTATGCATTAGTTCAAAGTGTAAAGAAATGGAAGCACTACTTGTTAGGGAAGGAAACAATCATACATACATATCATCAACCCTTACAATATCTCCAAGCACAAACCAAGATGCAAAAATCTCAGCATTAGAAGTGGATGGGTTTTCTTCAACAGTTTCATTTGGTAATCAAATACAAAAAGGGTACAAGTAACAAGGTAGCTAATATGCTTTCTAGACCTCCTATTACTGCTTCTATTATTTTGAAGAATGATTCTTTATCTCATGATAGCTATGTGGAACAATATGTTGTTGATAAATATTTTAAATAAGTATATGAGAAGCTAACCAATGGTGCAGAGGTAGAGAACTATTTTCTGTAGGGAAAAATACCTACCATCTTGGAAAGCTATGTATTCCTACAAGTGAATGAGTCCATGTAATATGAGAAGCTCACACTTCTCTTGTGTCTGGGAATTTTAGGGTAGGAAAAACTATGGCTCATCTGCAAAGGTTTTGTTACTGGCCTCACATGAACTAAATTGTAAATAAATATGTAAAGGGGTGTGTGATGTGTTCTACTTGTAAGTCCACTAATAGAAAAATGGGGATATACTCACCACTTCTTGTGCCATCCCATCCATGGGAGAGTATCTTCATGGATTTTGTAGGGGGTTTACCAATGTCATAAAGGGGTCATAAATATTTTTATGTTGTAGTTGATAGGTTCAACAAGATGTGTATCTTGATGTCATGTAAAAACAAGATCATTGTTGAGATGACTGCTAATATCTTCTTTCAATATGTTTGGGTTTACTTTGGGTTACTGACATCCATTGTCTCGGATCGAGATAATTGATTCCTTGGATATTTTTGGACAAACTTGTGGAGAATGATGGAAACCAAGTTGAAGAGGAGAGATTCTTTCCATCCACAGATTGACGGACAGACAGAGGTTGTTAACCGAACAATGGTACTTTTGATTTGAGGCTATTGTAGCAAGCATATGATGTTATGGGATGAACAGATACCCTATGTACACCATGCTTACAATCGATCCTTACATTCTTCCACTCAGTGTTCTCCATTCGAGACATGTTTTGGTTATTTTCCTAAGGTCCCTTTGGGCTTGATGTATAGGAAAGATGTCGATTCCAATGAAGAAATAAATGCATATAGAGCCCAAAAGTTCATTCAAAGGATCCAACAAGTACACCAATCAGTGAGGGAACAGTTGGAGAAGAGTCAAGCACAATATAAAGCTCGACATGACAAACACAGGGTTGATCATCAATTCTAGGTTGGAGACCAAGTATGGCTTCACATCAGCAAGGAGTGGTCAAAGGGCGAGGGAAAGAAACTCAAGCCCATCCAATATGGACCCTTCACTATTTTGGAGAAAAGAGACACTAACTTTTTTCGTTTAGATCTTCCACCTTATAGGTAGATCTACTCAGTTGTAAATGCAGAAAACTTGAAACTTTTTTAGCTTCCCATGATCATGGATCAGGGTGATTAAGTTTCAATACATTCAGATGATGAGTTTGCTCCTAAGTACTTGGGTGAGTTGAAGGAAGATATCATCCTTTACATAAGGATGAGGAATCCACTCATGGGTGATGTTGATTATCTGCGAGTGGGCTTAAAGGGAACATATCCAAGCAAAGAAAAGTGAATTGAGATGAACAAGGTGACGAAACTCTTCCCTCACTTGTTTGTTGATTGATGAAAGTTTTTGGTGGTCCAAAAATATCTAAGTGGGAAGGCGTGATCTAAAAAATATCCAGAGAAGTCTAAGGATAACTCAGAATTTGTAGAAGCACCTTAGGAAGCTCAAAATGGCCTCAACAGATAGAGAAAGGGAAAAAAAATTAAAAGTCCTCAAAACTCAGTGAAATTGGCATCATTGCGAAGAGCGCGTCACAATATTTACAACAATGTAAACATCTCGTCAAACAGAGTTATGGATCAAAATATATTCACAATCAAATTTTTGGTCAACCTAGCCCAGTCAGCAGGGATGAGTCAGCATATGTACTGCTGACATCAACATCAGTATAGATGACGTCAACTTCTATACAAGGTAAGTGGCACATGCATAGGATGACATGTGTCATGATGAAGTCAGCATGATGACATGGAAATACTAGAGGTTGCCACATGTCACTCATTTTTGGAATTTTTCGGTCAGTCCATGGACCAATGGAAAAGTTCCATGTTGCATTCGTAGATCCACATGCCACTCCATACAACTCATTGGAAGGTGATCTGGAAAGCTGATGTGGTAGGGATGACATGGCATAATTGTGAAGAATTGGTGATGTGGACCAATAAAAGGCCACCACATGGCCCAGTCATGGGTTGCCACATGGTAGCAGGAAAATGCACAATGACACCCAGCAACCAAATATTTAAAAAATGACAGGGTTGGTTGGCTCCAACCCCCAATCTACCAAATTTAAATGCAACCACTGCCATATCTGGTTGGTTGAAACAATACACTGCCAAAGTTATCTCCAATTACCAGAGTTAGCAGGAAGGTTCCATGGGTTCAAGCAATACACTACCATAGTTATCGCCTTTGACAAAGTTAGAGGGGATGCTCCACCATTGAAAAACAAAAAAGACAAAGGGGGAGGCTCGTAGGTTTGACCCCAGGACATATCCCCAATACAAGGGCCCAAATATACCTCTGCCAAATGTTGGACCAAACGGTCCCGTTGGTTAATCTGTCCGCCTTTATTATTTAAATTTTGAAATTCGATAGTGTGTGGGGGGAAGGACCAGGGCGAGAAACAGGTTATACCAAGGCACAAAAAAAAATGTAGGATTACATTCATTAATGCAGACTATAGGCACACAAATCAAGTCAAAATTTCACATGGGCCTGAAAGTGTCAGACTCAGATCAAGGCTTGGAGACAGTCGTTTTTGGGTAATTCGACGCCATGAATTCAGTGGTGTTTTTTTTTTTAATCTGATAAAATATTCTGGATCCAAAATGGATCCATGAAAGCCTAAATATCAAATTTCACAGAATCAAATGAAACTAGGGCCATTTCATTTAGCTCGTCACGTTGATTTCAACCATATATTTATTTTCACAAAAGGACGTCATATGCGAAAGATATCACATTCTGATTGATTTCCCAAACATGCAAAAAGTCAAACTGATGAAAGTCAATAGGTCGTATTGTCAATGTTAGTAGTACGATAGGTGATGTCAACATGATGTCATGATGACGTCAACAAGGACACATGGCATCATGAGGAGGTGACACCTGTCTCTCGATTTTGGCATTTTCGGGTTGAGTTGGACTAGTACAGAAATGACACGTGGCAATATATGGATGACACATGGTATTCCGTACATGACTTGGCCCAATGAAAGGCTGACACGTGGAAGTGTGGACGACAGATGGATGTATGGAAGATGACGTGGAAGGGTGACTGAACTGTATGGATGTTGATGTGGCAGGGTGACTAGATTGTACCGTCACTAGATAGGTGACTAGGCTATATGGCAGTGACGATCAGAACATAGCCAAACCAGTTTGTAATCCTTTTGATGCTCAACCATTTTTAGTGTTGTCAGTTGTGTTGGATGCTTGAGTTTGATAAGAACATAGCCAGACCGGTTTGTAATCCTTTTGACACTTTTCTGATGTACTTTGGAAGCATTGAAGAGAAATAAGAAAGCCTCACCCACTGAGACAAAGGCCCGGAGATGTAGGCAATATTGCTGAACTCCATTAACAAATTTGTTGTTATGGTTTGCTGATATTTGTGCTTACATTCAGATATTCATTTTTTATTATGGATTCTATAATATCTCATTAATTTCTTCTTCTTTCATCAATTCCTAATTGGTAAATGAACTCATGCTTAAAACTTAACCAAGTCTTTAAAATATCATTTCGAATCAAGTGGTATTAGAGAAGGTTGACAGTTGGTTTTTGAGTTTGCATGATTACTAGGGAAAAGCTAAGTCATGGTGAAGGAAATTTTGTATAAGGGGATCCTAAGATTGGATCAAGAAAGAGGACTTCTCAAATTTAGGAGATGGCATCGGAAGAAGGCATGTCTTAGAACAAGATAGAATTGCAAAATAATTTATTCGCCATGTCTGAGATGGTAAAGGTATTATATGAGTATTACTTGGAACGAAATAGGCCTTTCCAAGGGGAATCTTCGAAACAATACATAAGTGAATAAAGATAGTATCCTCCTAAACCTCCTCCTTCACCTCCTTCTTCTCCATGACCTTCTTCTTCTTCAAGTACAAGTTCCAAATCCACCGCAAGAAAACGTTCCCGTAAACATAAACATGATATGTCTTTGCTTAAGCTTGATGCGAAATTTGAATTTCTCATGTATGATGGTGAAGTCAATGATGAGAGGCTTGATAATTGGGTCATACATATGGAATTGTATTGCAGTGTGCAACAAATCAAGGACGAGGCAATTCAAATCAAGTTGGCATCGCTTCGTCTTGCAGGCACATCACTCATCTAGTGGAAGAGGAAGTTGAAAAATGGCACGTAGCAAGTTGGTAATGTATTTCCATCATGGAAAGATTTTGTTTTTTCACTTAGAAATCAATTTTATCCTTTGGGTTATAAGGAGAAGGATTTGATTGAATGGAAAGGTCTTAAACTAAGAAAGGGACAAACAGTTCAAGAATACATAGATGAATTTCGTAAGATGGAATTAATGTTGAATATTCCATTACATACCCAAGAAACTCTTATGAAGTATATAGGAGGTTTACCTGCACATATTCGCAACACTGTATTTATGTTTGGACCTACTAATCTTGATGAGGTTTCTGTTCAAGCAACATACATTGAAGCAGGGAAAAGAAGAGTTGGTGGATCATGGGAATCGTCTTCAAGGAAAGAGGACAAAAGGAAGTGGAATGGAAAGAAAGAAAATCCAGTGACAAGAAGGGCAGAGAATATCTCTTACTAGCATTGCAAGAAAGAAGGGAATGATGATGACCATTGTTGGAAATTGCATCCAGAGAAGAGACTGAAATGGTTCAAGGAGAGGAAAGGGAGGAAAACAGTTGCAGCAACAACACGACCAACAGACTTGGGATATGTTTTAGGTGATGATACTAATATCACAACAGTTGGTTTGACAGGTAAAATTGGTGATGGATATAATTCTAGATGCAAATTGTTTCACATAAGGGTGATAATGAAACATACCAAGATCGATACATTGACAGATAGTGGATCTCAATCTAACTTGATTTCAGAGGAAGTGGTTAAACAATTGGGATTAAACACTAAGATGTATCATAAACCTTACTCACTTAAATGGATAAGAAACAATTATAAATTGCACATAACAAATAAATGCACTTTAAAGTTCACAATTTAATCAAACTTTGTGGATGAGGTAACGTGTGATGTGGTGCCACTCAATGAATGTGGAATGATCTTAGGCAATCCTTATTTGTATGATCGCAAAGCAATATTCTACAAGGAACATAATCAATATCACTTAACTAAAGAAGGAAATGAATATGTTGTACATGATCATCACTTAAAATCAAATCAATCTCTACAAACAATGGAACAATTAAGGAAGACAACTTATGCAAGCAACACACCTATAATTGTGCCAAATAAAGCAGTTGATCTTAAGCATGAACATGAGATGTTTGTAGAATGGAAATTCAATCATACTTTTCTTCAAGATAAAATAATGTCTTGCAAGTACTTCAAACATATTATCTCATTTGCAGTCATATTTTTTATGTTATCGCTACTAATGTTTTCAACATGGATGGTAGTAGCTTCAGTAAGATGTGAAAGAGTACAAGTGGCTAACAATATGTTGTCAATTGTCATGGTTGTTTTGTAATTGATTATGATAAGATAGGTGCACATGAAAAATTTTAAAGACAAAGAACAAGTGGGGTGGCCTATCCCGCACTTGATGACTGGTCAATACCCTTTTGGAGTACCAAAAAGTCTTACTGGGGAGGCATGATCCAAAATGGATTTGGGAAGGCCTAAAATTCAAAGTTATTGGAATAGAACAAAAATAGATCCATTGTGTCTGGCTCGTCACGATGATTCTGGCCATTTTTTTTTTCACAAATGGACGTTGTATACAAAATATATTGCGTTCTGACTGATTTCCCAAACAAGCAAAAAGTTAAACTGGTCAAAGTCAATTGGGCGTACTACTAAAGTCAACAATACGATAGGTGATGTCAGCATGACATCATGATGACATCAAAAAGGATACGTGGAATTACCAAGAGGTGACAAGTGTCACTCATTTTTGGCATTTTCGGGCTAAGTTGGACATGTATGAAATTGACATGTGGCATTGTATGGATGACATGTGGTAGTCCGTACATGACTTGTCCCAATGACAAGATGACACATGGAAGTATGGATGACAGGTTTTTGTACGGAAGTTGACATGGAAGGGTAACTGGACTATACAGATGTTGACATGGAAGCTAACTGAATAGGTGACTGGGTTTTACGATGGTGACATGGAAGCTGACTGTGCATGTTAACTATGCATTGAATGTACAATGAATGAATTGTACAAATGAATCATGGGGTGACACATGGACCAATTAGAGGGTGCCACGTGGTACCCCAAATTTTTCCAATGTTGGCTAAGGAAAACGTTTGTTTCACTATGTGGGGGTCAAACCCCTGATCTCTCGGGTGACCAACGGACTAACCTCCTACACTAGCCACTTGGGAGAATATGGTCCTTGTTTCAAACAACCACCATATTTGATGTTAAGTTGAGTATGGTGGGATTTATGGGATAAGCGTCAGTTAGCAGGGGCTAGCCCCAACTGACCAAGAGCTAGACCAGGGGCTACCGAGATATTCGAGGGTGTGTGGAGTATAGATCATGGCCACATGGGCCATGACAACGACCAAGGGATAGGAATAAAGTGGTTTAACCAGAGCATGCCCATCCTGAGGGAATATGGTGCCTCCCATATGGTCAAGATCCTGAGTAAAGGGGGTTGCACCCTGTATTTGTCCAATTTTGGGTTTTTTGACTTTATAATATGATTTTTTGATGATTTCGGTTGTTTTTAATGGATTTTATCCATTATTGGGGAATATGGAGCCCAATTTGAGCCTGGATCTTGGGAGTTTGATACCAACTTCACATCTATATAAACCAAGGGTTCTTAGCAACATTAGGGAGGTTATGAACCTGTGAAATTCTAAGGAATTTGAAATCCAAATCCATTTTTATGTAGGGAAGCCATTGAGGAGAGGAACTTTGTAGGCCAATTCTAGGAGCTACACTTAGCCCTTTTCAGTGTCGTCAGTTGTGTTCGATTATTGAGGTCGATAAAAACATATCCAAACCAATTTATAATCCTTTTGACACTTTTCAGATTTACTTTTGAAGCATTGAAGAGAAATAAGAAATCCTTACCCAGTGAGACAAAGGCTCGAAGACATATGGAATCTTGCTAAACTCTGTTAACAACTTTGATGTTATTGTTTGTTGATATTTGTGCTTACATTCTGATCTTCATTTCTTATTATGGTTGCTATAATATCTCATTAATTTATTCTTCTTTCATCAATTCCTAATTGGTAAATGAACTCATGCTTAAAACTTAACTAAGTCTTTAAAAGATCATTTCGGACCACTTCTGCAGCTTAACTCCAGAATGAGGTATACTTATGCATTTTTCCAAATTCTTTTGTTGAGTTAATAAAAAGGCCTACCCATTTGAGAGAAGGACCCGTAGACGTAGTCCACCAAGGACGAACTTCGTTATCAATTTTTGTGTTAAGATTTGATGCTTATGTCTCTTTATCATTCAATTCTCCTCCTTTATGGTGCATTTCAATTTATGCTCATTTAATACAATTCTTTGATAAGTCACATCAATGAAAAGATCTCCGATCAATGCCCATGCAAGAAAATTTGTTTATTGTGTAATCTAAAAATGATAGCGCCACCCTATTTCCAAAGAATAAGTTAAAATAAATCTACTTAAGAAAATATTTAAAAATTTAATAACTTATAATATTTGTTACATGGTTTAATCATTTGCATTATCTCCACATTTTCCATATGTGACATACATGTTGTTTTTTGTTGATAACTACTTGTTATTATGGCTACTCAATTTTTCTATGTAACATCTTTGTTTCTTATGTTGATGCCTATATGTTATTATGGCCTTCATGTATTATATGAATATGGTTGGATTGATGTTCATAATTATTTACAATTTTATTTAAATTGATACCAAAAAAGTCCATGGCCTCCCCAAGCTTCAACATTGAGGAACTAGTTTTGATTAGGTAATGTCAAGGTAAGGAAAGGAAAGGAAAGGCTAGACATGGAAAGTCAATACAAGGAAAGGCAAGGAAATGAAATGCAAGGCAAGGAAACGATAGAAATTGCAAGGAAAGGATAGACATTGAAAGGAAATGCAATGGAAGGCAAGGGAAGGATAGACATTGCAAGGAAATGCATGGTAATACATGGTCTAGCTATAGGTCTAGGTCTAGGTCTAGGTCAAGGTCAAGTTCAAGGTCTAGGTCAAGGTCACGATCAAGGTCATGGTCCAGGTCATGGTCATGGTGTAGGTATAGGTATAGATGTACGTCTAGGTCATGCTCAAGGTCGTGGTCTAGGTATAATTTAAGGAAAGGCAAGGAAAAGCTAGGAAAGGAAAGGAAATTCAAGGCAAGGTAATGGTAAGGAAAGGCAATGAAATACAAGGAAAATCAAGGCTAGACATGACAAGGAAAGGCATTGAAAGTTAAGGTCTAGTTCTAGGTTTAGGTGTAGGTATATGTATAGATCATGGTCTAGGTCTAGGTCTATACCATGACCTATACCATGACCTAGACCTAGAGATAGAGCTAGTCCATGACCTAGAACAATACCTAGACCTAGACCTTGACCTTGACCTTCTCTAGAACCAGACCTAGATGAGGAAAGGAAAGAAAATACATGGAAATGAAATCCATGACAAGGAAAGGCATGGAAATGAAAGAAAAGACAAGGAAATTTAAGGAAAGACATGGCAAGGCAAGTCATGCTAAGGAAAGGAAATTCAAGGCAATTAAATTATATGCATGGCAAAGAAAGGCATGTAAAGACCTAGACATAGACCAAATTAATGGATTAGAGGAAGAAAATTTATTATAGGAAGGATTAGAGGAATAAAATTGAATGTGTGTGTGAGGGGCATTGCTAAGACAATCAATTATGTTTACTAAGAAAGAAAAGTAATCTAAATTCTCCAAAACACTAGCTATCAAAGAAAAATAAAGGATGTAATAAAACTAGAATGAAAGATAAGATACTTCAACATGTAACAAGTTTATAGCAACAGTAGTAAATCAACACTAAATTAATAAGATGCCATGAGAAAAAGATTCCAAATGGAGGAATAAAGAGTAGTAAATGATTAACTATGATTGCTTGAAAGAAATAAAATTAAACTATACTAAATATATGAAATATGATAAACCTTAATGGATGAAAATGAAATTAATGCAACAAAGAAACACTAGCTATCAAAGAAAAATAAAAGATGTAATAAAACTAGAATGAAATATAATATACTTCAACATGTAACAAGTTTATAACAACAATATTAAATCAATACTAAATTAATAAGATGTCCTCATAAAAAGATGCCAAATGCAAGAATAAAGACTAGCAAACTATTAACTATTGATTGCTTCAATGAAACAACATTAAACGATGTTAAATATGTGCAAGATGATAAAACCTAATGGATGAAAATCAAAATTAATGGAAGAATAATTATGTTAGATGATGATTATAAGATAATATGAAAGGAAAGGAAATGGCAAGGAAAGGAAGGGAAAGGAAATGGCAAGGAAAGGAAGGGAAAGGAAATACATGGCAAGGAAACGCATGGCAAGACAAGGAAAGGCTAGAGATAGAAATGAAAGGCATGACAAGGAAATGTAACATCCCCACTATAATCCTCGGTTTAATTAATCCTTATGTAGATATAATGTGTGGCTATCGCCAAAGCAATGCATATACAAATCGTATTTCTATGTTATAATAATAAAATGTGATGCTAGATTCTAAGGGGACATGGATGGAGATGGGGGATGAATTAATCCAAAAAAGAGGGAAGGGTATAAGAGAATGACCAAGAGGGGTCCAAGGAGGAATCACCCATGTTTATTAATTCCACCCACATTCTTGAAATTTATTATCACTTGTATTAAACTCTATTTTCTCATTGAGCTTCCCCAAATCCAATCGTTGAATGCATGTAATTGGGTGGGTGTGAGAAGTCACATCATATAGTTATTGGGAGCATAGAGGTTGATTACAATCAGCTTGGGGAAGTGTGTGAGTCAAGAAAACAATCCAAGGAGAGGAAACACTTATGGACTATTGCAATAGTGGTAGTCAATCAATGTTTTTCCATGAACAATATATAAAGAGAAAAAAATAGAGCTTGGAGCTAGAGCATCCATGGAGGGAAAATTATATAGCATGGTGGATATTTTTTGGAGTGTTTTGGAGATGAATATTGAAGAGTTAGATTATCAGGCATGAAGAATGAACTGCTGGGTGATTTTGACTATAACAATAAGTGTTTGGTGTTATTTTTTGGTAGTTTTCCTAGCAGAGAGATTCTTGGTTACCTGTGCCAAAGAGACCCTGATAAATGAATGGGAGGTGTGAGGGACTAAGATTAGTGAATGGGTACATTCCTTGGGTTGGGTAGGTTGAGAGGAAGATAGATGGTGTAAAATCAAGATAGTTGTAGGATAATACTAGTGGGTTGTGGTATTTTTGAGATGTTAGTGGATAATGAGAGACTACCCTCTTTTGTTGATTACTAGCCTTAGTGAGGCGTCACTTTTTGTTGAGATTTGAAACAAAAATTCTATGGTTGTATGGAACGTCCATCCCAAGAAGTTAGTTTCACAAATAAATTTAAAAGATAAGTGTTTTATCTTGTCTTTGTTTGTATTATGAGTTTATTTATTGTGCATTAACTCTGTAATTGAGAATGATTTATATGTTGTTATAGTTGTTAGAAAAAACGGGATCACAAAGAAATAAAATAAAAACAAATGAAGAAATAAAACAAAGAATATACACAATACAATAGAGACACAAATGTATGTGGCTTACCCTCTATGGGCTATGTCCATGAGATAAATTTCCAAGTCCTTCCTTTTTATTATCCAGCAAATGAAGGGATACAACCTACAACACACCTGTTGTAACTTCCTCTTCTTTCTCTCACAATATCCTCTCTTAGAATGCAATATTCACAATGATACACAACCGCAATACATTTCCCTCATAAAAGAGGGTTTCCTTCTAGGGAAAAAAACCCTAACATAACATATGTTGTCACATTTTTGACCTTATAATGAATGATCCATATTTACTATGAAATTACAATAAACATTTACAAGACAATTTTTCCTTCGAGGGCCCACTTGACCCCAGGCCCCACATGGGGGGGGAGGAATCCCCCACTACAACCCCCCAATGTGGAGGGGTGTACAGTATTCCTGTGTGTATAGTCTTCATGGGGTATAAACACGGTTGAGAACAAAGACCTATGAAACAGGAAGATAAACAGGCTCCACAACCAACAGTAATGGAGTTTACTAGTTGCATTTCATGTCTCTTTTAGAATGTTGTAGATGCATTTAATTGATGGTATAAGACACCAGTTAAATATGTATGTAATTCGTAGCTAGAAACTACAAAAATTTAATTAGGTAGAAGAAATTTTAACTTTATGAGTTTTTTTGCACCGTAATGTTCCTCAGTTGGGTCGGGGGATGTTACATTATGGTATGAGAGAATCTAGTGAAAACATGGGGCTTATATGGGCCAACAACAATGAGGATTGAGTA
This sequence comes from Picea engelmannii, assembly GCA_009831015.1. NCBI lineage: Eukaryota > Viridiplantae > Streptophyta > Pinopsida > Pinales > Pinaceae > Picea > Picea engelmannii. The sequence continues at coordinate 492,249 of ML776745.1, read as the reverse complement.
GTTCATTGTTGCATACTTTGATCTTTGTGAGTTTGGGGAAAAATGGATAAAATTACAGTGGAATCCCCAAATTCTTGAGAAAAATATAAGTTTAAATGACCCCGGATTGTTTTAGAGGTTCAATGGAGTCAAGATACAGAGTTGTAGAGTTGAAATCAACCTCGAATGGTCACATTTCATGTTTTAATAACTGTTGTAGAATTTCAGTAAGTTTGGTTAATTGATGACGGAGATCAATGGACTAGATTCATTTTGATAAATTTAAAAATTTATAAGGTTTCGATTGTTTTAAAGGTTGAGCAAATCGACGACCAAGATTTTTTTTCGACGGTTAGGAAAAAAAATAAAAATTGATGGTCTTGATTCATTTCGGTTGTTGGAAGGTTGGATTTGATCGACGGTCAAGACCATCTTGTATTGGATATAAATGACCTAAATTCATCATGGATTTGGTCGAAATTTCTAAGTGTTGTAAATTTTCCAAGAGAAATAGTTAATAGTTGATGGTCAGTTTAGTCAAATTGTTGAAGAGTTTCGTTTGACCAAAAGAATCCTTCGAAGGTTGATGGTTGATGGTATGGCATCGATAGTGTTGTATGAAGTTGGTAGATCGAGAGATGAGATCATTTTTCAATGGGAGATCAATGGTCCAAATTCATTGGATTTTAGTCAAAAAATTTCTAAGTGTTGAATTTGGCAAAAGGAAATCATCGACGATCAACGATCGGGTTGGAAGAATTCAACAAAGTTTTTTCATTCGTCAATGGAAATCATTAATGACTAATGGGTTGATGGTCGAGTTTTAGTTGATTTCACGAAGTGTTTCATTCGAAAAAGATAAAATAATCGATGGTTGATGGTCGAGTGTCGGCCAATTCAATGAAGTGTTTCGATCAAGCAAGAGAAATTGTAGACGGTCGATCAATTGATGGTCAAGTGTAGGCTGATTCGATGAGGTTTTCAGGTTGTCCGAGAGAAATGGTCTATGGTTGATGAATAAAATATGGTGATGATGTTTCACCTCATGTCATCCCAAGTGCTATGTTATAGTCTACATGTCATTCCATGTCAACATCCATGTGCCATGCCATGTCAGAAGTTTCCATGTTAGCCCATAGGTATGGTCGATGATTGATGACTGACGATTGGGTCAATTGAATTAAAGAAGTGTCTCGTCAGTCAATGAGGATCATTGAATATTGTTGGTCGACGATCAATTTAGTCGGTTTAACAATGTATTTTAATTCTTCACCAAGACTAATGATCGACAGTTGATGGCCGATGATTGGGCATCAGGGAGATTTGCAGACAAGTTTGGTTTGGTAGTGAGAATCATCGATCAACCGATTGACAATGAATCTTAGATCAATGGCTCATATTTCACATGATTTGAGATCTATGAATCATATTTAAAAGTTTGTTACATTATTAAAACAATCAAATTTATATGAAATTTTCTGAATTTTTCATATTTTTGAAGTTCATTAACTTGTTGGGAAATTCTGAGGCCCTAAACAACATTTTTATCCAATAAAAACCCATAAGCATAGAGTGTACAAATGTGATTTTTGTCTCTTTATCTCAAAAAAAAAAAATCGGAGAGAGATATCCAATGAGCTATTCCAGCCACAAAATAGAGCTTGTATGAGAAAGTTACAACCAAAATAGTAAGGGTAAAATTTTGGCATTGATTTACATCCAAAGGGCATAACTCCTTGCTCAAAAGTCTATTTGGGGCACATGAGTAGTCTATGGAAATATTATGATCCATAAAATACAACTGTAGAGTAAAATTTTGGACTCTAGGTATGTAAAAATGTGAATGAAGAAAAAGAAGTCACTTGTAGTGTATAGGGATAAATTGAGTAAAATAGTCCAAACATCTCCAGACCATAACTTTCATCTCAGAGCTCGGATTTGAGATAACAAATAGTTGCTAGAAAGGTATTGAAGAGGAGAAGACACATGTCAACCTAGAATTTCAAATTGGGAATTGAAATTTCCTAGAAAGTGATAAAAGAGATTTATGTAGTAGTAAATGAGTGGGAAATTGCAACTTGTGAATGTTGTAACTTTTCTCTCAAAACTCTGATTGAGGGATGAGTGAATCTGTTGGATATTTGTTTCAAAGAAGAATGAAAATAAGGAATCATATTTGGAATTGGTTCAATGTGTTCTTCATAAGATACTTCAACACGTAACAATTTTATAACAACAATAGTAAATCAATACTAAATTAATAAGATGTCATGAGAAAAAGATGCCAAATGCAAGAATAAAGACTAGTAAACCATTAAAAATTGATTATTAAATGAAACAACATTAAAATATGCTAAATGGATGCAATATGATAAACCATAATGGCTGAAAATGCAACTAATTCAACAATAATAATGTTATATTATTATTCTAAGCTAAGATGAAAGGCAAGGAAATGGAAAGGAAAGGAAGGGAAAGGAAAGACATGGCAAGTAAAGACATGTCAAGGCAAGGAAAGGTTAGACATGGAAATGAAAGGAATGGAAAGGAAATGTAACATCCCCACTATAATCCTTGGTTTAATTAATTCTTATGTAGATATAATGTGTGGCTATCTCCAAAGCAATGTATATGTGAATTGTATTTCTATGCTATAATAATATAATGTGATGTTAGTTGCTAAGGGGACATGGATAGAGATGGGGGTTGAATTAATAAAAAAAAGAGGGGAGGGTATAAGATAATGAACAATAGGATTCCAAGGGGGAATTAACCATGTTTATTAATTCCACCCACATTATGGAATTTTATTATCATTTGTATTAAACTCTACTTTCTCATTGAGTGTCCCAAAAACCAATCATTGAATGCATGTAATTGGGTGGGTGTGAGAAATCACAACCCATAGTTATTGGAAGCATGAAGTCTTAGTAAAATAAGCTTGGGAAAGTGTGTGAGTCAGGAAAGTAAGATAAGGAGAGGAAATTCATATGGACTATTACAACATTGGTAGAAAATAATTTTTTTTTCATGAACAAGAAGTAGAGAGAAACAAATAGAGCTTGGAGTTGGAGCATCCATGAAGGGAGAATTACAGAATATGTTGGATAGTTTTTGGAGGATTTTGGAGCTAAAGATTGAAGAGCCAAGTTTTCATGCTTGAAGAGTGAACTCTTGGGTGAGTTTCATATAAAATCGATTGTTTGTTGTTATTTGTTGGAAATTTTCCTAGTAGTGAGTTACCTTGAGTTCTTAGCATGGATATTCCTAGTTACATGTGCCAGAGAGACCCTGATAAATGAATGGGAGGTGTGAGGGAGTAATATCAATGAAGGGGTACATTCCTTCGGTTGGGTAGGTTGATATGAAGAGAGTTGGTGGAAAATTGAGATAGTTGTACGAGAATACCAGTGAGTTGTGGTATTTTTGAGATATGAGTGGATAGTGAGAGACCACCCTCTTTTGTGGATTAATAGCCTCAATGTGGGGGGTGAATTGCTAATGATATTTGGAAAAATAATTCTACGGTTGGATGGAACTTCCATCCCAAGAAACTGGTTGCAAAAATGAATTTAAAAGATAAGTGTTTTATCTTGTCTCTATTTGTATGATGAGTTTATTTTTTGTGCATTAACTCTGTAATTGAGTAATTTGTTGTTATAGACTTCAATCTATGTGATTTGGGGGAAAATTTGATATAATTAGAGTGAAATCCCCAAATTCGTGAGAAAAATATGAGTTTAAATGACTCAACACTATTTAAGAGGTTCAATGGAGCCAAGATACATAGTTACAAAGTTGAATTCGATTTGGAATGGTTAAATTTTATGTTTAAATGGTCATTGTAGAGTTGTAGGAATTTTGGTGAATTGACGACCGAGATCACGTTTGATCTTGCGATCAACGAACCAGATTCACTTTGAAAAATTTAAAAAATTATAATCTTTTGTTCATTTGGAGGGTTGAGCAAATCAATGATAGAGATTTGTTTTCGGTGGTTAGAAAAATGAAAATGATTGATGTTATGGATTCATTTCGGCTATTGAAAGGTTGGATCTAATTGACAGTCAATATCATCATGGATTGGAGACCGACGACCTAAATTCATCAGGGATTTGGTCAAAATTTATAGGTGTTGGAAATTATCCAAGAGAAATAGTTGATAGTTGATGGTCGGGTCAGTCAAATTTCCCAAGAGTTTCATTCGTCCAAAAGAAACCTTCAAAGGTCGATGGTCGATGATTGGGAATCGATAGTGTTGGATGAAGTTAGTACATCAATAGCTGACATTATTTTTCAATGGGATATCAACAATCCAAATTCATTGGGATTTTAGTCGAAATTTTTCTAAGTGTTGGATTTGGCCAAAGGAAATCGTCGATAACTGATGGTCAAGTTGGTCAAATTTGACGAAGTTTTTTCAATATCCAATGCAAATCGTCGATGACTGATGGGTCAATGGTTGGGTGTTAGTTTATTTAGTGAGTGTTTCAATTGGAAAAGAGAAAATATTTGATGGGCAATGGGACGATGGTCGGGTGTCATCCGATTCGATGAAGTGTTTTGATCGAGAAAGAGAAATTGTGGATAGTCGATGGGATGATGGTCAGGTGTCGACCGATTCTGAAAGGTTTTTAGGTCATCCAAGACAAATGGCCTATGGTTGATGGAGAAAAGAGGGTGATGACGTTTTATGTCACACCATCCCAAGTTCCATGTTAAAGTATACATGTCATGCCACATCAAAATCCATGTGTCATGCCATGTCAATAGTTTCCATGTCAAAAATCGGCTAGGTTGAACTAGAGAAGTGTCTCGTTAGTTAACGAGGATCACTGAAAAATGATGGTCGATGGTTAAGGCAATTGTTTAACAAGTTAATGAAATTGTTCGCCAAGAGAAATGATCGACAATCGATGGTTGGTGATCGAGCATCGGGTAGATTCATGGATAAGTTTGGTTTGGTAGTGAGAATCATTGATTGAGCGATTGTCGATGAAGATCATATCAATGGCTCAGATTTCACATGATTTGAAATGGATGACTCGTATTTAAAATTTTGTTGTATAGTATCAAAACAATCAATTCTATATGAAATTTTCCTAATTTTTCATATTTTTGAAGGCCATTAACATGCTCGGTGATTTTGAGGCCCTAAATAATGTTTTTAGCCAATAAAAACCCACAATATTAGAGTGTACGAAGGTACATTATGTTTCTATAGCTCAAATAAAATAACTCGGAGAGAGTTATCCAATGAGGTATTCTGGGTGCAAAAAAAATGTTGTATGAGAAATTCACAGTGAAAATAGTAAGGGTGAAATTTTGGCACTGATTTACTTCTAGAGGGCATAACTCCCTTCTCAGAAGTATGTTTGGGGAATAGGAATATTTTATTCAAAACTTATGATCCATAGAAAACAATCATGGAGCCAGAATTTGGAATCCGTGTATGTAGAAATATGATGGAAGAAAAAGAAGTCATTTGTAGCATATAGGGATAAATTGAGTAAAACAGTCAAAAAGTCTCCAGACCATAACTTTCATCTCATTGCTTGGATTTGAGAAAACAAATAGTTTCTAGAAATATATTGAGGAGGAGAAGACATATATCCACCCATAATTTTGAATTGGGCATCAAAATTTCCTAGAAAGTGATAAAAGAAATTTATGTAGCAATAAATGAGTGGGAAATTACAACTTGTGAATGTTGTAACATTTCTTAACAATATTATGAAAGGAAGAGGAAAGAGTTCTTTAAAATAACGTTGGGAAGCATGACAATGGATGAAGATGAGAAGAGGTTCTCTGAATTGTTGAAGTATGTTGACTTCATAAAGGATGAGAAATTTAAAATCCAAAGGTTCCTAAGTGGGTTACCATCCTTCTAAAATGATGATATTCAATATGATAACCCCAAGACTTTGGAAGAATCCATAAGAAGAGAAAACATATTTATGAGAAAAGAAGAGGAAGGATACTATTCCAGAAAGATTGGAATGACAAGAGAAAAGGGAAAAAGGATAAAAGGAAGAAATGTCTTAATCCACCATTTTTCAAGAAAAACACCCAAGAAAATTAGCAAGGTCAATCAACTGAAAATGAGGACAAGACTGCATATTCATTTGGAAAAAAGCTAGGGAATCAGATTGTACAATGTTGGGGATGTGCGGAAAATCACTTATATAGGTACTTCCCTCACAAGAGAGAAATAATGACAACTGCCCACAACATTTAGTAGGTTGAAACAATGGAAGACATGGGAGGAAACATGCCAAGGATTTATGTAGCCTTGGACAAGAAGAAAGAAGAATATCAATCCCCCATTATTGAAGTGGAAGGTAAGATTGATAACCGACCCATATCAATTTTAATTGATTCTGGAGCTAGCCATAGTTACATAAACTGTAACATTGTTGAAATATTTCACTTGCAAAGGAGTAAGCATACAAAATATTGGTTAGTTCAGTTATCCATGTGGACTAAGAGTAAAATCAATGAGTTGGTTAAATATTTACAAATAGACATCAATGGACTTAACACAAAGGTAGATGTAAACATGATACCATTGAGTCCATATGATTTTCTAATTGGCATGGATTGGTTGGAAAAACACTATGATTTCATATATTGTTATAATAATAAAATCACATGTCTTGATGAAGAAGGGAAGAAAGGAAAGATTCAAGGAATTCCAAGAGCTACAACTATTAGAGAGATTTCAGCTATGTAGTTGAAAAAGAGTTTTAGGAAGGGATGTCAGAATTAGTGGCAACATGGAAGACCATCTAGTCTTAAGGTATTTTCAATATGTTTTTAGGGATATCCCAATATTTCCACCAAAGAGAGACATTGATTTCTCTATTGAGTTGGTGCTAGGAGATGCTTTGGTGTCCAAGACATCATATAGAATGGGAATGCCAAAGTTTAAAGTGTTCTAGATGTAGCTTGAAGAAATTTTCAAGAAGGGTTATATAAGACCAAGTGTGTTACCTTGGGTATCCCTAATTCGTTTTGTGAAAAATAAAGATGGAACCTTAAGGTTTTGTATTAGTTTCAGATAGCTGAATAAGGTCACCATAAAAAACAAATATCCTTTTCCAAGGATTGATGATCTATTTGATCAAACGAAAGGCACAATAATGTTTTCCAAGATTGACTTCAAATTATGTTATCAACAAGTGAGGATAAAGGAAGAATATATTAGAAAGACAAAATTTAGGACAAGATATAGGAATTATGAGTTTATGGTACTACCATTTGGACTATAATATTCCCCAATTGTTTTTATGTATCTAATGAATGGAGTGTTTACAGAGTACCTAGAGAAGTTTGTGGTTGTGTTCATAGATGATATACTCATCTACTCTAAGTTAGAAGAGGGACATGAGAAACATTTAAGAATGGTGTTTCAAGTTTTAAGAGAGAATAAATTGTATTCCAAGAGAAGTGCATCTTTTATCAAAAGAAGATCCACTACTAGGGGCATATAATTTTAGTAGAAGGGATAGTGGTGGATCCTGAGAAGATAGAGGCCTTTAAAGTATGGTTAGCACCAAATAATGTGACATAGGTAAGATCATTCATTGGTATTTCCAATTATTACCAAAGATTCATAAACGGTTTCTCAAATATTGCAAGTCCAATCAATTCTTTGCAAAAGAAATGAATGAAATTCGGAAGGACTCCCAAGTGTGAAGAGATTTTTCAGCAGCTGAAAGACATTTTGACAAGTGCACCAATATTGAAGATTTCATATCTAGATGAATATTTTGTTGTGTGAATTGATGCATGCAAGGAAGGGCTTGGTGGAGTCCTTAGTAAAAAATATTATGTTTTATGTTATTATTCCATAAAATTAAAAGAGCATGAGAAGAATTATGCTACACATGAGTTAGAGTTGGAAAAAAATGTATATGCATTAAAAATGTGGAGACATTACATCATTGGGAGGAAATTTTAGCTAAGTACATACCACCTTGGTCTGAAGAATTTGTTTGCACAACCAACATTAAATTCCAAACAAACTAGTTGTATGGAATTTTTGAGTGAATATGACTTTTAAATTAATCATATCAAAGGAACGGAAAATCATGTGGCTGATGCAATCAGTAGGAGAGATCATGAAGTGCACATTACAACCATTAGAATGTATAGGAATGATATGAAAAATAAAATTATTGTAGCAACAAATTTAGATCAACATTATATAAAAATAACAGAAACATTAGAACAAGGTAATTTTCAGCAAAAAAATATTTTTTATGAACTGAAAGAAGATGGAATTTTCATATACAAAGGAAAGGTATATGTCTTAATTTTCATTGAGATGAAAAATGCAGTGCTAAAGGAAATGCACAATGTTACATATGTCAAGTACCCAAGATATAAAACGACAATTGTAGTTGTAAGAAGCCAATACTTTTGGCCATGAATGAAGAAAGAAGTGGCTAATTACATAGCCAGATGTCTACAGTGCCAAAAAGGGAAGTTAGAGCATAGGAATATAGCTGGGCTACTGTAGCCATTACCCATTTCAGAATGGAAGTGGGAAGTTGTTGCTATGGATTTTATTGCAAATCTTCCCAGAACAATGAAGTAGCATGATTCCATCATGGTGGTGGTGGATAAATGAACTAAGGAGACACATTTTATTCCAATGAGGACTACACACAAAACAAAAAATATTGCAGAAATATATATAAAGGAAGTTCCTAGGCTACATGGAGTGCCTAAGGAAATTGTTTCAAACAAAGATCCAAAGTTTAATTCCAATTTTTGTAAGGGTTTTCTCGAACTCTTTGGGACAAATCTAAATCTTAGTACAACGTACCACCTAGATTTAGATGGGAAAACATAGATGACTAATAGAATAATTGAGGACATGCTTAGAATGTATGTGATGGATCAACCATCAAAGTGAGAATATTATATCCATTTAGTTGAATTTGCTTACAATAATGGGTATCGGGCTTGATTAAAAATGAATCTATTTGAATCATTGTATGGAAGGAAGTGTAACACACTAGTAAGTTGGGATAATCCATCATATAGAGTAGTTTTTGGGCCATATTTGTTAAAGAAAATGGAAGATCAGATGGAAAAGATCAACGAGAATTTAAAGGTTGCCCAAAAGAGGAAGAAACATTATGTAGACAAGAACAGGTCTTTAGCGATTTTAAAGTGGGTGAACATGTTTTTTTCAAAGTGAAGGCGAAGATAGGTTCGCTAATATTAGGAAGTTATCCAAAGTTGACAACTAGATATTGTGGACCTTTTAAAATCTTATAAAAGATGGGGCCAATTACATACATTCTAGCATTACCTACATCCATGAGACTGCATAATGTATTTCATGTATCATTATTAAATAAATATGTATCTGAACCTAACCACATAATTGATTGGAATGTGATCCAAGTCAAGCATGAAGGGGATCTCTGTGTGGAACCAATACACATCCTAGAACGAAAGTCTGAGTGTTCAGGAACAAATACATGGGGTTGGTAAAGGTTTAGTTGACCGACTACGGTCCTAAAGATGCTACACAGGATCATGGAGAAAATATGCGGGAAGAATACCTACAAATGTTTTCGAATTTTGAAGAAAATAGAATGGAACAAACCATTTTGAGCAGCTAGAGTTCTGAAACCACATCTCATATTCCTAGCCAAACACATTGGGGGATCTGATAAAAGAATGATACATTCCTTGGGTTTTCCATGATAAAAAAATGGTACATTCTTTGGGTTAGCGCTAATAAATGAATGGTGCATTCCTTGGGTCAGAAGGTTGAGAGGAATACGATATTTTGGTTGGAATTGTGACTAGAGTTGTGAAATTGCATAAATTTTACTTTCCAAAAATTGTGATGTAAATTCATGTATGTATATATATTGACATAGAGTGAAATGAGGATGAAGAAAATTTTTATGGGAGGGGGAATGTAACATCCCCATTGTAATCCATATTTTAATTAATGCATATGTAGATATAATGTGTGGCTATAGAAAAAATGATGTAATTTGTGAATTGAATTTCTTTGTTATAATAATAAAATGTGATGTCTATTGCTAAGGGGACATGGATAGAAATGGGAGATGAATTAATACCCAAGAGAGGGGAGGGTCTAAGAGAATTAGAAAGAGGGGTACAAGGGGGAATTACCCATGTCTATTAATTCCAACCACATTCTTGAATTTTATTATCATTTGTATTAATATCTATTTTCTGATTGAGTGTCCCCAAAGCTAATCATTGAATGCATGTAAGAGGGTGGGTGTGATAAGTCACATACCATAGTTATTGGGAGCATGGGAGATGAGTAGAATTATATTGGGGAAGATTGTGAGTCAAGCAAGAAAGACAAGGAGTGGAAATTTGTATGGGTTATTACAACAGTGGTAGAAAGTCTATGTTTTGCATGAACAACAAGTAGAGAGTAGAAAAAAGATCTTGGATCATCCATGGAGGGAAAATTATAGAGAATGATGGAGATATTTTTGAGCATTTTGGAGATGAATATTGAAGATCCAGGTTTCCAAGTGTGAAGAGTGAACTCCTAGGTTAGTTGCATTGTAACAACACATGTTTTTTGTTGTTTGTGGGTAGTTTTCCTAGCAGTGAGTTCCCTTGAGTTCCCAACAAAGATATTCCTAGTTACCTGTGCCAAAGAAACCCTGATAAATGAATGGAATTCCCAAGGGAATCAAATCCATGAAGGGTTACATTACTTTGGTTGGGTAGGTTGAGAGGAATAGAGTTGGTGGAAAATTAGGATAGTTGTAGGAGAATACCAATGGGTTGTGAGATTTTTGAGCTGTGAGTCGATAGTGAGATTACTAGCTCTAGGGTGAGTTGTTGTTGAGATTTGGAACAACAAGTATATGGTTGGGTGGAACATCCATCCCAAGAAAATATTTGGTAACACCCTTAGTTCCTTCAACTTTTAATTATTTATGATTAATGATTTCCATGCCATGGCATGCAAACAATGAAATGTATTATCGTTTAATTATAATTTCCAACAATTGACTGTGGGGATGAAGCCTTGAGTATTGGCCATGGTACCATGAGAGAGATTAGTGAGGGGGAAGGAAGGGGGTTCATATGTAAACATCCTAGGCCACTTGGGTAAATAATGTGAAGTACATTATCATATTTCCTCTAACTTGCAGTTGAATCCAAACGGTTAATGGGAAGGGATTGGTAGTTGAAAAACCAACCAACCTCAATGAATGTAGATATGGAAAATATGTCTAGTATAATAGAGGTTTCTATCCAAAGGTACAATAGAGTACCAAATCTGCAGTCTAGGATTGACCCACAAATTTCCTTTTGGTGAAGGAAGAGGATAGGTTGAGAACCTTCTGGTGTGATGCATGCAAGAGGGGAATGCATGAGGGAAAAACAAATAAGAGAAGGTTCATATCTAGAGAATAAAAAGATCATGTTTGGGATTCGAAGGAAATAGAGTTGGTGTGAGAAAATGGGTGAGTAAGCGTAGAGAATTACCTATTGGTATCATGGCATGGCATGGGGGTGGATTGCTATCGAAGTGATTGAGCATGCAAAGAATATGGTTGTGTGGAAAGGAGAACACCCATAGTTAGTTGGCTGGAAGAAATCTTTGACTAGATAAATATATCATATTCTTGTGTGTTGGAATTGAAATGTATGGCAAGGTTGATTGTAATTGTATTCATGAATGTGTACACTTCTGTGATGAATACACTGAATGCTCATTACAAGTATATGTATTTGAGTAATGGTAGAACAACACAAATAACTGTTCTATACAAATGTTGTCTTGAATGGATAGATATGTCCGTACAATCTAAAAGGAATCCATGTGTTATGTGCAAGTGATCATGTTGTGGATTGGTAGACTATTCAAGTATGTGTACTTGAATGATAATGCATATGTATGGAATTTCATGTGTATTTCACACCTGAATAGGAGAACCCCGTACTCTATCCTGAATAATAAGAACATTCTTTATCGTCCTAAAATAAAGAATGTAAACATGTGAATGAGATACATGTGCACGCAGTAGGTTTTTTTTTGTGATGTGTTGCATGTGAGAGGAATCTAGGTAGATAAGCTAAGAGATGACTAACAAAATCTACGAGTAAATGACTATCTAGTTTGGAAATAGACTACAGAGTCCCTAAAGGCCTATTGATACCTTAGAAAATACTTAGAATATCTCCTTGAATGACTAAGTACAATATTGGAACGTTAACCTACATAAATCCAACGTTTCAAGCTTGAAGGAATCAAAGTCATTGGATCAGGGCAGCAAATAGTTCCTGAACCTTCATCGGAGTGGGATATGATGCCCATAGAATATGTACTCCAAAATATCTAGAGTCATCGATCCATCGGACCATGGAGATACCAGATCACCCACCCTTGGATCTAGATGCCACTATATCGAGGAAAAATCCATTGAAAAGAGTTGATCGGAGTGGACTTTTGGAGGGAATTCTCAAGTGATCGAAAAAAAACTCTAAAGGAGAGACTTCAAGGATAGATCTGGAATGTTGATTGGGACATGAGAAAGATGTAATCCTATCCATTTATCATAGGGTTCCCTTAAGAGTAAATTGTGGAGATGAGCTCTGATGAGGAGGCTCTGAGGGAAGATCTACTTCGTTGATCGGAGCCAGGTCTAGATTAAATATTAGTCATCAATCCATCGTAAGGGCCTAACACATTCCTTGGGATGTACCGACAAGGGGATGACATCACCCCAACCAATGTGCTTAGGGAACATTTCAACACGTGGAAGATCTAAATAGATACCTTGTGATGATGTGTAGACCCACCTCAACTCACATGTAATGATGTGGAAGGTGCCATGTGTCAAGTAAATATTGTTCCATGTGTCACAGATTTTTGGCCCTTTTGAGGAAGAATCCTTTGGGTACAAATTTTCCATGTGTTGTGTTAGGATATCAATACACATGGCAATAGATTCCTATGTGACAGGTACATGCTGGGCTCGAATTCCAGGTGGTGAAAATCATCTTAGCCCGATGGTCGAAGTTTATCTGAAGTCCAAAGTAGAAACACTCCAACATGAAAGATTTGAGAGACAATCTAGACCAAAGATATATCGCTAGTTGTGGAGTGATCGCAACCGTCAAAAGGCGTGGGAACCTTATGGGTAAGGATAAAGAGGAGAATTATGTAATGGTACCAACATGACGGTCAACATGGCCAAGCAGTGAAAAATTTCACTAAGTGATTGGTTGATCGGGAAAGAATGGTCCCTAATAGGTTCGTAGGTCCTTTGGACCTTTCCTTCAACTGTCAATTGTCAGATCCATGGGAAGAGAGATCTAGGATGTTTGTAGGAGTTTAAAAGGTTATAAAGGTCATGTGTCAGCCAAAAATTTCAACAATAATAAAGGAATTTATGACACAATGAGATTCATTGATCTACTATTTTGTGAGATAGATCTTCATCGTTAATTTCCTTGAGATTTTTCCAAGAGAGGTGGATGTCACAATGACATGAGAGTGGAAGCATGGAAGCTAGTATGGTTGAGTAGTGACAGATGTCACTATGTAATTAATCGATGAGGCAAGGTGAGTCTCGTTAGACGAGAAGGTCCTCTAGGCCTTTGTTTTTATTTCAGGTCATTGGATCTGCAGGTTGACAAATCTGGACTATTGATCCAGGTGTAATGTCATTGGGGTTCAATGGTGGACCTGTTAGGAATTGTTAACACACACCAACGAAAAATTAAGGAGGAATGATTTGGACCATTGGTTAGAGCGATACGAAGATGTATTATGAATCATTGATATGTTGTGGGTCCCTATGTCAACTTTAGAAGTGAGAAATGGATGAGCAGTTAATCGTCACATGAATTTGTGTCGACTTACTCAGATCCATTAGATGAGTGGCTTGAGGTTCATTATATCAAGAACGTTATATGGGAGGGTTTTTAAACCCCACTCAAGTAAGTATATCTAAAAAAATTAGATTTGTAGGATGCTCAACCCAAAGGTAGTTGGATATGGTGCAGTTTCGATACAGGATTGTCATCAGAACTTTTAGTGTTAGGGTGTTTGACGCTCCATGGGAGTAAAACCCCAAGGATGACAAATATAGGTAAAGGGTTTGGATGCATAAACGTAATGTGCCCAATGGAATATGTGGCATCGGATGGCATGATTATTAAGAGGCCATGTGGATGCCATGAGGCAGTGAGGTGGCCTTGGTCCAATGGAGGCCCAAGAAATTTGAAAGGCCATAAATTGTAACTTTGAGATCTCATTTGGGAATACTTACAATCGTTGGAAGAAGATATTGGTGCCTTCGAGAATGGTCCTCAATATGTCTAAGAAGAAGAAATTTTTTAATATCCCATCCCTTAAAAGGTACTTAGGGGGCCAGGTGTGTTATAGAGTGGTATCATAGTAGGCTACAACACTAGGCCTAGATGGGTCAGAGATCAGTCAAAGTACTGGTATAATAGGGAGGATATGAGCCTATTTAAAATAATTTATCTACATTAAAAGTTTACTTATTATCCTTATTAACTCCTTGAGGAGAAGGACTGTAGAAACCTTAACATGATGACTGCAGAAAAATGATTAAATTGTTGAATTGGTGGAGTGATGGTTATTAATATAGAAGTGGGAATGTGTTGATAAGCACTAAGGGTAATACATGAATGTGAATGATTTAAAATGGAAGAGTCTTGTTAAGGGATTTTTAAGCCCAAAGGATGGTTGTTTATATGAGAGATAATACCCTTACGAAAACTTTCGTTGTGGTTAAAGGAACCTAGTATGTATTTGTAGCATCATTGGAAGTATTAATTACTACTTAAAATAAAATAATAAACCATGTATGTGAAATTCCTCATGATCATGGGACTGATGGGAAATTTGTAAGGTCAATTTACTTGACCAATAGTAAATGAATCGTGTTACTAAAATAACCTAGTTTAGAGAAGAAAAGAAATCCTTTGGACTATTGATGGTCCTCATAAAAGAGGTGAAATGGCTTGATTATATGATCCAATTCATGATCTTGTGGTTGTACGAAGAAATGTATGCATTCCTATCGACTTGAGTATTTACTTATGCATGAAAATGTAAAATGTGAATGTGTTGTAAGCATGTATATAACATGTAAATAAGCATAGTATAGCTTGTAGTGGGTTGTAAGGTATGGTTTGGTGATGGAACAATTAGGTCAATAATGACCTTATGCTAGCAGGAAAGATGATAACAAGAATATAAATGTTGATAACAATGTTTGCATACAGTCTTATGAAGATAGTATTGTAAGGATTAATGAGAGACCGATACAAGGTATGATTAAGGAAGTGTTGAAGCATTTTTAGATGACCAATGGGTCAGACTGACATCTAGAGGTGGATGGTAGCCACATGGATATGGATTTGTATCTTAGCTAGAGGTAAGAGGGAATTTAGGAAAATAAATTTTATAGTAGTTAAGGCAAGAGTGTTTTCTTGTTGATTGTTCTCATGAGAAAGGGAAACATAATTATGAATATGTCTATGACACTTTCCATGTGAATGACTATAAGATATCAATAGAGAGGGTAGCATAATGTTGAGTATTCCTATGAGACTTGTCATAAGAATGGTGGTAAGGTCTCTGGGAGGAAGGATTTTGAAGTTTGAATTGTCCATGTGTGTGAATGGCATGGAAAGAGGTGCAAGGAGTTAACTTGCATGCTTAGTATTTATGTTTTTTTATGCTTGAGTGCATGGATTGAATGCATTATAAGGTTTCCTAGAATGAAGACTAATATTAAGACCAAATAAATGTGAATGAATAATTTGAAATGTGCAAACAAGACACATGCATGATATATATATATATATATGTTGTTAAGAACCAAATATCAATATAGCATAGAAAAACCTCAGAAAAAGTACTCAATGCCCTGAAAACGAGATAATTTCAGATAATAAGCCTCTTCAAGGGGGCAACCTCCTTTTACCCCACTTAAATGTTCAAGTACAAGATGATTCAAAATGAAAATGTCTCCTTGGTATATATAGGAGATTAGGAGGTATAATTACAACTAATGGCCT